>JAJIBD010012850.1:0-54560 GCA_021461705.1 Cryptotis parvus | reverse complement strand
TCTTCCCAACAGATGGTATCTGAAGACTCAGCAGCCACCTGAATTTTGGCGACAAGAACTATCCCGTTGAGTGGGTGGTATTCTATGGGGCGCCCTGATAGCCTGCCTTATTTGCATCTACCTCTCTCCTTGTGGACAATATTTTTTCCCTTTCTTCCTTTCTTTTTTTGGGGGCGGGACATACCTGGCAGTGCTGAGGGCTGACTCCCGGCGCTGCACTCAGGAATCTCACTTGGTGGGCTCTGGGCTCCAGGAATCGAGCCGGTGTGGGCAATCGTGCAAGGTGAGGGCCCGACCCACTCGACCTGTCACTCTGGCCCCACGTGCTTCCTTCCATGCTCAGAGCCTTCCCTCTAGTGCCTTTGTGTCCTTTCCTGACGCTGCCCTGCCCTGAGGTCCTCGATGGTCACTACCTTCTCATCCATTGTCACCCTGAAGACCACCACTGGCCCTCTGACACCGTCACCTCTCTAGGGGACTGCTCTGCATCATTTCTCGCGACACCAGGCATCTGCAATGAAGCCTCGAGTCGGTTTGCTGTCTTCCAGAGCACGAACTCTATGCAGAATCATAGAGGAACTCTCCAGTTGTTTTGTTGGCGGCTCTTTCCAGGGTGTGGATACAGTTACCGTGTCTCACCCAAAAGTTTGGCTCTTTGAGGTCGAACAGGGAGGGATTCCTGACATTATGTGGTGTCTGTCAGAGGCTGCGTAATGCCCCTGTGTCTCTGTCTCATAAATCATGCAGTTGCCCGGGTAAAGGTTCAGTCTGAATGAGATGTTTTCATCCCCTGCCTCTGGGTTCCTCGGCACTGCCAATTCGGCCAGCTTTTAATTCAACCAATGGATTTTAAAAAAGAAAATTTGGAGAGTGTGTTTGTTGATACAATTTCAATGGAGCATGTATTTTTAATTTCCCTTCTTCCTCTTCCCTTGCTAGCTCCCCGCCTTGGGGTTTTGTTGCTGTCTCTGGTAGGGCATCTTTTCTGCCCAGGGTGGAGGCTCTGGTTTCACACTTAGGGTTCTGCTGTTAGCTGTAGCTCTCTGAGAATAGTCTTCCCGCCTGCTGCCTCTGCTCACTGCTGCCCGGCGACAGTGACTCACTCCCCGGTTGTTTGCCCTCTCTGAGCATGAGCTCATTTCTGCAGGGATTGTTCTCTGGGGTGAGCAGGTCCTCACTGGGCACTCACAAACATCACCTTGTTTTCCATTACCTTGCCTGGCCCACAGGGTTTCAGGGGGCTCTGCACCCTTTCAGAAATTCTTAATTGTGGTTGGATACCCAGAACAGAAGTTAGCATCTAGACTGTGTGTGTGTGTGTGTGTGTGTGTGTGTGTGTGTATGTGTGTGTGTGTGTGTGTGTTTCTTGGTTTCAATTTTTGGGCTATACCTGCTGTGTTCAGTGTTTACTCTTTCGTCTTCGTTCAGAGATCAACCCCTTGGTGGGGGGTTCTGGGGACCATATGGAGTGCTGTGGAGCAACCCAGTTTGCCTGTTTGCAAGGCAAACTCCCTACACAAGTCTTATCATTCTGCACCTCAGCCCATCCTAACTAGTTTTGAACACACAGTCCAGTTGTGTTTAATATATTTACATTGCTGGGAAAACAATGTCTGAACGTTATCATGTTGTCAGGGTGAATCCTATACCTGTTTCCATCTCCTCAGGCCTACACTCACCACCCTACTTTGTTTCTTTGGTTGTAACTGCTCTGGATTCCTCTTTGCAGTGGAATAAGTCAGAATTTGTCTTTTTTGTGGTAGCTCCCCCTCCCCCCTTTGCATATTGTCTTCTAGGCTTTACCTGTCAGAATGTCCTGTCTTGCCTTTTTTCCCCTCTGGGTCACACCCTACAATACTCTGGGGTTACTCCTGGCTCTGCGGTCAGGAATTACTCCTGACAATGCTCAGGGACCATATGGGATGCTGGGGATCAAACCCAGGTTGTGCAAGGCAAACGCCCTCCCTGCTGTGCCATTGCTCGGCCCCTGCCCTGCCTTTTTAAGGTTGGATCATATTTCTTATACGAGTCCATATTTGTTCTTTTCTGGGGGTGTGGGGAGGGTGGGGGGGGTCACCTCAGCTGTACTCAGGGCTTCTTCCTGGCTCTGCTTCAGGGTTTACTCCTGGCAGTACTGGTGGACCATAGGGGCGTCAGGGCTCAAACCCCAGGTCAGCTGCATATAAGGCAAGCTCCCTACCTGCTGCACTCACTCTCCAACCTGGGGCCCCATTTTGTATTAAATTATCCATTGATCGACATTGAGTTACTTCCCAAGGTTTGGCTTCTGTGTTGCCATGAATATTGGATGGATACAAGACCCATTTACTTATGTATGTATTTTTCCATGGATGGTGATGCTGGTGATGGTGTGTCTTGGGCCATACCCACTGGTGCTCAGGGCTTCATCCTGAGCTGGCTGCTCAGGAATCAATCCCGGCAGCGACACGGAGGACCATCTGCTCTACTGGGGATCAAAATGATCATGACCAGCCTCATGCAAGGTCAGCAACATAGCTGCTGGACTATCCCTTCGAGTAAACACCATGCAGGATGGTGATGCCAACACTAGTGTTCATTTCTTAGTCGGAATCTTCTCCCCATGGCAAGCATGCAGAGGTGTATGGGAGGCTCCCTGGCTCCAGCTTTCGGAGGGTAATTTCTCGGCAGCTCCCTCTGCATGCCAGATCCCTAAATGAATGCACCAAGTGTCTGACTCCATGTCACACTGTAAACACGCTGCGTGGCTCTTCATTTTATGCAGAGGTTTTACTTCTGTTGCCTGCTTGCATAGATCCCCCTTTCGCTTTCTTTTCCCACTGCAGGAGTGAAAACCTTTCAGTCCCCAGCTTGTATCGGGCTCTATCTGTGGGATATCCTGTTGTCTCTGGTTCAACTCCCGCTCACTTCTTTCTCCTCTGAAATGTTCCAACGTTGGGGATTTTCTTACACTGTTTTTGAGTCAGGTTCTAAGTTTTTTTTTTTTTTTAAAGTTAGTTTAGCCAATGTTTTCACATACATGTGCCCACTTTTTTTTATTTTTTGCTTTTGGGGTCACACCTGGCAATGTTCAGGGGTTACTCCTGGCTCTGTACTCAGGAATTACTCCTGGTGGTGCTCAGGGAACCATATGGGATGCCGGGGATTGAACCTGGGTCGGCTCGCCGCAAGGCAAATGCCCTCCCCTGCTGTACTATCGCTCCAGCCTCTACAAGTATGCTCTAAAAAGCATACTTTTAGGTCAGCTTGTCTGGGGTGTCCTTAGACATTTATTTACTTATTCAGTATTTTTTGGATCATTTATGATCTGCACAGTAATAAATAAGCCTAAGGACAAAGCATGAATCAGGAGGTCTTGTCAGTGCGTGGAATCTACTGCAAGTGTGTGGGAGTCAGAGGTTAGGTAAGACAGAGAAGGGAACAATGTGCTAACAATTATTGAAAATGATAATACCAACCTAGAACTGAGCATTGAATGTAGCAAAGGGATGTACATGATAACCTCTAAATGTATGTATTGCAAGCCACAGTGTGTAAGAGAAGGGAGAGAGAGGGGAGAGAGGGAGGAGAGGAGAGAGGGAGAGGAGAGAGAGACAGAGTCAGAGAGAGAGAAAGAGATAAGAGAGGTAGAGGCAGGCTGGGGAGGTGGGGAGGGAGTTTGGGACATTGGTAGTGGGAAATGTGCACTGGTGGAGAGACGGGTGCTGGAACACTAGATGATTGAAACCTAATCATGAACAGTTTTGTAATTGTTTATTTCCATGGTGGTATAATAAAATTTAAAAAAAATAAAAGAAAAAATATAAGCCTACATAAATCCTTTGAACTCCTGTAACTAGGGAAGATGGTTACTCATCAAGTGGCAAGTGGCCGAGTACAGGTGCTGCTTGCAGTAGGGCAGAGAAGGGGGGGCAGAAGACCCAGCATGGAACACCCCGAAAGCCCCAAGGAAGTTGTTCTATTTCATTAAGTCAGAGCAGGTGTTTGGGGATATATGTCTAAAAGACTGGGTAGAAGGGATATTGTCCACCATGTTTTTTTTTAATCTTTATTTAAACACCATGATTTACAAAAGTGGTGCACAGTCTAGTTGTTTCAAGTCTTCAACATTCCAACATCAGTCCCACCAGCAGTGTGCCCACATACTGAGTGTAATTCAACCTCACTATGGACCCATTGAGCCATCGGTATAAGGAATTGCTGATATGTTGTTACAGAATAGAAGTTGTGCTTCATATTTTGTTATCGGACTCCTTATACTTATATCTGTTAAATGGACTGTGATACTTGGTGTATCAGCACACCAGAGTTTGAGACATCCCCAGAAATTCCACTGATTGTGAGTTATTGGTCTCTTTCAAGCGTTATATGAGTCTCTGGATCATGGCCAGTGGATGAGATTACTTTGGCATGAAGGCACTAAAGACCACCGGGCCTTCTGGAGAACAGGGAGATGGGGAAGCCCATCTCTGCCTCTGAGAAAGCCTGGGGAAGTCAGTGGCAGAAACCCAGCACCTGAGTTTTCAATGGATTCAGTCTTGGGTGGGGCTCATCTGAGCAGTGGAGTCAGGCCCATCTGAGCATGGTGGCGATTGAGGGTCCACCCATATTTAAATGCTCATGGAACAAGCACATAATCATAAACCAAGAATTCTGCAAATAGGCTTAAGGACAAGACAAGGAGGTGTCTGCACCAGAACACCTTGACCCTGGGAAGGAACTCATAATGGACACAGAGGAGAAGATGAGCGGAATTTGTATAATGTGGAGTAAAGCGTCAGTCCAGAGAGAGGCTTTTATTACGGTTACTGTCACTATTATGAACATGACCCTGATTGCTTAGTTTTCAACAATCTTTTATTGAGGTGTGTGCGTTGAAGTTTGCTTCTAGCGCCTCTAGGTTGTGCAGAGAGAGTGTCATTTAAATGAAGAGTTGAAGAGTAAGATACATGATATCCATTTGATTTTCATCTCACTCGCCTGCAATAAATACATGCCTTTGTGCTGCTTGTGAGGTGGGGAACAAAACAATATGGACATTCCTCCAAAGACTAGAAATTGAGCTCCCTTTTGACCCAGCCATACCACTCTTGGGAATATACCCTGGGAAGCCAAAAACACACAGCGGAAACACCATATCTTTTATTTTCATATCAGCACTATCCACAATAGCCAGAACCTGGAAACAGCCAGTATGCCCGAGAACTGATGACTGGATAAAGAAACTTTGGTACATCTACACAATGGAATACTATGCAGCTGTTAGGAAAAAATGAAGTTATGAAAATTTGCCTATAAATGGATGGACATGGAAAGGATCATGTTGAGTGAAATTAGTCAGAAGGAAAGAGAGAAATATAGAATGACTGCATTTATTTGCATGACATAAATATATATACACATATTATGATACCAAAATCCAAAGTCAGGCGAAACATGGATCAGGAGGTCTTACCAAAAGTGGAAATGTGGAAATTACCACAAACGTGTGGGAGTCAGAGGTTAGGTAAGATAGAGAAGGGAACACGTATGCGAATAAATGTTGAAAGGGCTAATACCAACCTAGAACTGAGCATTAAATACAGGCAAAAAATGCACATGATGGCCTCTAAATGTATGTATTGCAATCCACAATATGTAAGAGAAGGAAAAGAGAGAGACAGAGATAGAAAAGAGACAAAGAACCTGCCATGGAGGCAGGCTATGGGATGGGGGAGGGAATTGGGGACGTTGGTGGCGGAAACGGGCACTGGTGGAGGGCGGGTGCTGGAACACTGTGTGACCGAAACCTCCAGACATGAACAACATTGTAATTGTATATCTCACGGTGGTATAATAAAATATAAAAAAAAAGGACACGTTGGGGTAGTGGAGGGGAAAGGAATTGATGAAGCAGGGTCTGCCCCCATTTTTGCAGTCTACATTCTGATGCTCCAAGTCTTCGCAGCCATAGATCATTGTTCAACAAGCTTGCTTCTGTCTAATTGTTAGCAATCAACAATCAGATCCGATACTATACATATAATATACAGCAGCAACGCAGTTAGGGAAGGCCATTAGCTCCTCTCTCTTCTGATGCAGAGATGAAACTTAAAGAAAATAAATCATTTGCCAAGATCATACCATCAAACAGAGAAGGGATTTGGTTAGGATCTTTCTTCCCAAAGAGTTTCTCATGATCACAAATTCATCTATAATGTTTTACAAATGCTTTAAAAACTACTATTAATTTTATAGCTAATATTATTATGTGACTTTAATTTGCTACCATGATGGGTTGCATTGGTTAATCTTTGTACGCTGAACTGCCTGGTATCCCCAATTGGTTTGGTATTAATTAAAAAAAAATACATGGCTGAATTTTATTCTTAATATTTTCTTAAGGATTTTTTTTTTGCATCTGTGTTTGTGAGGGACATCGGTTGTGGTTGTCTTTTGCTGCTCTTTTTTCTGGTTTGGGTGTTAATGTGACACTTGTTTCATAAAACAAATTGGAAAGCATTTTCTCCTGTTTCTGGAAGAGATTATGTGACATTGGTGTTAGTTCTTATTTAAGTTTTCTGCACAGTTATCTAGTGAAACCATCTGGGCCTAGGATTTCTCTCTCTGGGAAATAAATATAAAGTTGCGATTTCAATAAGGTTATTTTAATGGCTGTATTTTTTGAGGCTTTGTTCGGATCATCGACACCCACCCTGCAGCAGTTTTTTTTTTTTTCAATCTGGTCCAGGTATGCTGAACCAGAGACTCAGACATGGGGCAGAGCTGCTCCTTGCTCTTCCTGTGCCCAGCTGCTTGTGAGGCGCCCGGGAGGCATGGTGGGTTCTAGCCCTGGCCTGCCACCCCAGCTGAGCCTCACAACAAGCCAGACCACCCTCCCCTACTCCATGGGGCCCGCCATTTTCCACATCCGGACTTCCCTCTCGTCACAACTCCACCCAGCAGACCAGACTATCACAGCCGGCTCGTGCGGCCGCTAGCGGCCACGTGGTTTAGCAATAAATGCTTTATTTAGAGGTGACTACAACAGTATGCCACCTGCGGCAAGCCTGGCAAGATGCTTGTGTAGTATTTAATATGCCAAATACCAGTAACATTTATATTAGGTCATTCCCATGACCTAATATGATGGTTTGAGACTCTTTATGTTCCTGGAGCTGGCAGATGCCTTTGGGTTCTACTAGCATGAGACAGAACATATGGAGATATTACTGGTGCCCGCTCTAGCAAATAGATGATTAACAGAAAGATAGTGATAGTGATAGTGATTTTTTGAGGAATAGATCCACCTTACTAAGTTGATGAATTTGTGCATGCAGACTTGTACTGCTTTGTTACCTCTGTGGAGACTTTCTGCCTTTTCACTTGTTTCACATTTGATTATAGTTGGATTATGTAACGCTTTCATCGCGGTTGTTTCAAAATCATCGTCAGAGAATCCTAACATCATTGTCATCTTGGCTTTGGCAGTTATTGATTGTCTTTTTTCTTTTTCCTTCCTTCCTTCCTTCCTTCCTTCCTTCCTTCCTTCCTTCCTTCCTTCCTTCCTTCCTTCCTTCCTTCCTTCCTTCCTTCCTTCCTTCCTTCCTTCCTTCCTTCCTTCCCTCCCTCCCTCCCTCCCTCCCTCCCTCCCTCCCTCCCTCCCTCCCTCCCTCCCTCCCTCCCTCCCTCCCTCCTTCCTTCTTCCTTCCTTCCTTCCTTCCTTCCTTCCTTCCTTCCTTCCTTCCTTCCTTCCTTCCTTCCTTCCTTCCTTCCTTCCTTTCTTTTTTAGATTTTCCTGGTTTGGGAATGATGCGTCCTTTTCAGGTAAACTGGATATTCTCTTATGTTATAGACGCAAAATCTGATTTATTTATTAAAAGGAAATTCCCTGTGTTGCGTTGTTGCAGTGACTGGGGGTCCCGCCTGGTGATTGCTTGCGCTTTGGTTAGGGAACTAACGTCGACTTGGTTGTGGAGTGCTGGAGGTGGCATGCTTTGCCATGCCACTGGGGATGCCAAGTGGTAGTGCTGCCTGGATGACACCTGGTATGTGAGGTGGTTCTGGGGATCAAACTCATGGTCTCCTGTCTGCAGGTCAGGAGTGGCCATTGAGCCATCTGCAGGACATTTGCCATTGGCTTACCTTTGTTTCTTCTGGCTTTCTGGCTCCTGCTGGGGGTGACGGTGGGGTCGAGGAGGGATCGAGGGTCTCTGACATCAGGGGCCAGAGTAGGGGCATGTGTGGACCGATGGTGGCGCGCTGTGGCCTGGTTCCTGATTGGTCTTTTCTGGTTCTACCCTGAGGTGGTTCTGGATCAGCAGGTGGAAATTTGGACTCTCCCCACCTGTTGGTGTGTGTGTGGGGGACCCCTTACTTTTTCACATGGTATTTGGCTGGAGTAGAGCAGGTACCATGTTATTTTTTTAAAAAAAGGGACTGAATTCTTGTTATATTTTGGGTAACATTGTCACAGTAGCTGGAATACAGGCTTTGTAGCAGAAACTCTGGCTCCCAGCCCAGCACTGCACGATCCCCAGAGCACTGCCAGGCACAAGCTGTGAACACAGAGCCAAGCACGGGGGCGGGGCTGCTGCTGAGCACTGCTGGGAGTAGCCACAAAACAGGATCACAAATGTCAGCCTGCCTCTACGCAGACACTCCTCTCTCTCTCTCTCTCTCTCTCTCTCTCTCTCTCCTCTTAGGCACTGTGTGTTAACAATACTGTCTCTGAAAGGTCATCATGTTTATCCCTTTACCCCCTTTCAGCACTCAGTTCTTGCCCAGAGTGACCATTTCCAACTATCATTGTCATAATGTTCCTTCTCTGTCCTAACTGCTCTCCCCTTCCCCACTTGTGGCAAGCTTCCTACCATGGACTACTCCTCCTGGCCCCTGTTTCTACTGTCTTTGGGTACTATTCACATACTATTTATTTTTATATACCCCACCGATGAGTGTAATCATTCTACGTCTTTCCCTTTCCCTCTGACTTGTGGTATTCTCCAGGCCTGTCTCTATATGCGACTGTCATGACTTCAATTTTCCTAACGGCTGCATAGTATTCCACTGTGTAGATGTATCACTGTATCACTGTATCACTGTCTTCCCATTCATCATCGATTTGCTCGAGCGGGCACCAGTAACATCTCCATATGTCCTGTCTCATGCTAGTAGAGCCCAAGGGCATCTGCTTGCTCCAGGAACATAAAGAGCCTCAAACCATTCCATCAGGTCATGGGAATGAGGTCTGTAATTGTTACTGGTATTTGGCACATCAAATACGACACGGATAGCTTACCAGGCAACCCAAAAAAGAAAAAAAAAGAAAACATTAACAAAGCATAACCTTGAGTGAGGGTAACCCGGCCTGAAACAAAGCCTGAGTGTGGTCATATAGCCTGAGCAACTCTCTTTTTAAAATCTTTTATTTATTTATTTATTTATTTATTTATTTATTTATTTATTTATTTATTTATTTATTCTTTTTTGGGTCACACCTGGCGACACTCAGGAGTTACTCCTGGCTCTTGCCTCAGGAATTACTTCTGGTAGTGCTCGTGACCATATGGGTTGCTGGGGATTGAACCTGGGTCAACCTCCTGCAAGGCAAATACCCTACATGCTATGCTATCACTCCGGCCCTGATAGTCTTTTTTTTTTTTTTTAAATTCACTCAACTGTGTTTGGGTTCTCGGGTTGTTTCCATATCCTGAATCTTGTGAGTAGAGCTCAGTGAAAGTAGGAGTCACACACACACACTTTGAGCATTGCCGAGTGTGACCCAAAAAGAAAAAATATATATTTTTTTTACATAAGTCACAGTGTCGATTAAACATTTTAAAGAGGTTAAAAACACAAACTTCCCATTCCTCCACCTCCATGTCAGAAGGCGTGGCTGCAAGCTCTCAACCACCACAGCCAGCAACCCCAGAAGAGAGACACTCCGGACCCACAGTCTTAGATAATACTGGAAGTTAGGAATAGGTGCTTCCCAGGATCTTTCACATTTATACACTGTATACAGTTCTAGGCAGATTCTAGCCCTGGCCCATCATCCCAGTGAGCCTAGCAAGAAGCCAGGGGAACCCCATACCATGAGGTCAGTCATTCTCAACATCCAGACTCCACAGCTCCTCAGAGCTCCACCTAAGAGAAAAGCAGATCTCTCCCTGTTGAGGTTCATAAGTAAAGCTCGAGATGAGAGCCTTCTACTGAGAGTGTACCACCTGCACGGCAGAGCCTGGCAAGCTACCCGTGTTGTATTTGATATGCCAAAACCCAGTAACATTTATAGACCTCATTCCCATGACCTGAAGGAATGGTTTGAGGCTCTTCATGTTCCTGGAGCGAGCAGATGCCCCTGGGCTACACTTGCTTGCAACAGTTTGTATGAAGATGTTACTGGTGCCCACTCGAGCAATTCGATGAACAATGGGAAGACAAGTGATACAAGTGAAAGTAGGAGTGCAGATGGTGGTTCTGCATAGTGGCAAACAGTATTCTCGTGTTCTGACTCCCAGCGTTAGGACTGGGTTCCCCGGGCTGACCAGTGAAAGGTTTTTGTCTATGCGATTCCTCACCTGGGTGCTCCCGCCCTGCCCCCCACCCTTGAGAGCTCCCAGACGACACTCTTAACCCCTCACCACTGAGTGAGATGTCCCTAAAATAGATCAACTTCCTGTAGCCTCCCCTTTGGCCCTCATGTCCCACAGACACGGCGCAGGCCTAGGTGACCTTCTTACAAAGACTTACAACAACACACTTGGGAATAGCCATTAGAGCCATGTGCTAAAACACCTATTTAGAACCCAGAATGCGTGGTTCAAGATGGGCCTAAAGTCGAAAGCTGGAAGAGCAGCCAGCCCTCCTCAAAGGCTAAAAATCTATACTCATCTTAAAAGCCAAACACAACGCCGAATTTCTCATCTCCTTTTTTTTCATTTTTTTCTAACAGGCCACTGGACCTCCGTTCCTGGCTGTGTCAGCCTTGATGGGAACCCACCCACCCCCACCTTCTCCCTGTACATTGATTGCTGACTTCCCCTGACACCCCATCACAATCCATTAGTCCTGAAAACTGACAAGCCCAGCTACTACAGCAGCAAAAAGACTCGTTCGAAAGAAAATATCGAAGGCACCAGCGCCCCGCACCCAGGGCACGCAGCCTGCTGCCTGCGCCATGGCACCTTAGGTGAGCCGTTCACCTCAACACCTTTGCTCACAGCCTCCCAGACCTGAGGAGAATGAGAGCCGAGCTTTGTGTTCCATCTCGTGGCACAGGATTTGGGGGGGTGCATGGGAACAGAACAGACCGAGGCAAATTTGCTAAGGATGCCTGGGGGTGGGGGTTGCAGGTGATGTTTTGCACATTCCAGAGTGGGGTGGGAAGGGCCTCGTGGAACCAACTCTGGGAATTTCCCCTGGTAGCTGTGGCGACTTTTCCACTCCGCGTCTCTCTCTTCTTTTATTTGTATTCCGCAGAGTGATGGCGGCGGCTGCGTCCCCAGAGCCAGCCGCGGCGAAGCTCAGGCCTTCCTGTGATGGCAAGCTGATTGCTCAGGGGACACCGGTGACAACTCCAGATTGCCAATAGGCCTCGTGTGTGCAGGGAGAGAGTTTCAGCAAGGGCAGCCAAGTTGTCAAAAGCTGAGGAGTCGAGACACAAGTCCAGTCTAACTGTCGTTAAAAGGCTGGTTGTGGGCTGGGAGAGAACTCAGCTGCTGGGTGCTTCCCGGAGCAGCCCCGTACCCGGTTCAATCCCCAGCACCACATGGTCCCCTGAACACAGCACCAGGAGGAGCCCTGTGGGGCAGAAATGAATCCAGTGGGAAGCAGACTTGGGGGGAATCAATTTGGCACCTATCTTGGTGGACTGTCCAGCTGCCCGCGAGGTTGCGTTGTGAGTTTATGAGAGCAGAGCAAGGAGGCAGCGTGAGCCCGTGGGTGTATGAAGCCTGGACTATGGACGCCGATTTGCACCATTCACCCAGAATGGTTTTTCTTGGGGGTGGGGATGGGAACAGAGCCCCGGTGGGTTGTAGGCCTCCCCTCCCTCCTCCAGCAGGCTGGGTGGGCTGGGGCTGACCCACGTGCCCTCAACCTGCCCCCCGCTTTACGTCTCTCCACCTGTGACAGGTTTCTAAGTGACCCCGTACCCCTAGGTCTGGGTCATCTGGGTGTTGACCACCTCTCCTGTCCATTGGCAGGGGCATGCTTGATCATCTGTAGTCCAATGGTGGGTGGTCTCTTTTGGGGACCCTCTGCCATGCCTCCCAGCCCTAGACCTTTCTTCTCCCCCCTTTGGCAGGGCCAGTGGTCTCCCCCGGCCTGGCTTTCTATTCAGCGTGGAGGTGGTCAAGGGAGGGAGCTTCAGTGGGGAGTGCACAGACCAGAGCCCCCGCCTGGGTGCAGACCCCATACCTGGAGAGCAGCTGAGGCCACGGCTCTGAGCCGGCTCTATTCCTCGGCAGGCGGCCGTGGGGACATGGTCTGATGCTCATGGCGGCTGCATTGCAGCCTGTGTGTGGAGTGACCACCTGGACGGTGCTGCAGGGTCCAGAGCTGTCCCAGCTGTGCCGCTACAGGTTTCCACTCCTGCTTGGGGTCTCAGGCCACACCCCCCTTCTACCGCCGTGCTCCACCTTTCCACTAACCCACTTCATCATCCCTGTCACCACCATTTCACTCCCTCCCCTGCTCCCTCCCCCGCTTCCTCCCCGTTCCCTCCTCCGTGTTCCCTCCCTCTGCTCCCTCCCCTGCTCCCTCCCCCTGCTCCCTCCCCCTGCTCCCTCCCCTGCTCCCTCCCCCTGCTCTCTCCCCCTGCTCTCTCCCCCTCTGCTCCCTCCCCTCTGCTCTCTCCCCTCTGCTCCCTCCCCCCCTGCTCTCTCCCCTCTGCTCCCTCCCCTGCTCCCTCCCTGCTCCCTCCCCCCTGCTCCCTCCCCCTTCTCCCTCCCCTCTGTCCCTCCCCCTGCTCCCTTCTCCTTGCTCCCTCCCCTGCTCCCTCCCTGCTGCTCCTCCCCTCTGCTCCCTCCCCTGCTCCCTCCCCTGCTCCCTCCCCTCTGCTCCCTCCCTGCTGCTCCTCCCCTCTGCTCCCTCCCCTCTGCTCCCTCCCCTCTGCTCCCTCCTGCTCCTCCCCCTCTGCTCCCTCCCCTCTGCTCCCTCCCCTCTGCTCCCCTCCCTGCTGCTCCTCCCCTCTGCTCCCTCCCTCTGCTCCCTCACCTCTGTTCCTCTCCTCTGCTCCTCCCCTCTGCATCCTCCCTCTGCTCCTCCCCTCTGCTCCTCCCCTCTGTTCCTCCCTTCTGCTCCCTCCCTATGCTCTCTCCCCTCTGCTCCTCCCCTCTGCTCTTCCCTCTGCTCCCTCCCCTGCTTCCTCCCCTCTGCTCCCTCTCCTCTTTTCCCTCACCTCTGTTTCCTCCCTCTGCTCTCTCCCCTCTGCTCCCTCCCCTCTGCTCCCTCTCCTCTGTTCCCTCCCCTCTGCTCCCTCCCCTCTGCTCCCTCCCCACTGCTCCCTCCCTCTGTTCCCTCCCTCTGTTTCTTTCCCTCTGCTCCTCCCCTCTGCTCCCTCCACTGCTCCCTCCCCTCTGTTCCCACCCCTCTGCTCCCTCCCCTCTGCTCCCTCTCCTCTGTTCCCTCTCCTCTGCTCCCTCCCCTCTGTTTCCTTCCCTCTGCTCCTCCCCTTCTCCTCCTCCCCTCTGCTCCTCCCCTCTGCTCCTCCCCTCTGCTCCCTCCCACTGCTCCCTCCCCTCTGTTCCCACCCCTCTGCTCCCTCCCCTCTGCTCCCTCTCCTCTGTTCCCTTCCCTCTCGCCCTCCCTCTGCTTCCTCCCCTCTGCTCCCTCTCCACTCTTCCAGCCTCTCCCAGTTCATCCTATAAACTCCTTTACTATCTTTTACTCTGTTCCCATCTACTTCCCCCTTTCATCTGGCCCCTTTCTGCTCCATCCCTTTCACTCCTACTTCCATTCCCATCATCATCTTCCTTTCTTGTCATCCCCTTCCATTTCACTCTTTCACTATACCTTCTTCCATTCCCACCCTTCCACTCTGTCCCCTTCCTGTAGGTGCTGTACCTCCTACTCTAGTCCCTGCCACTCTGTCCTGTTCTACTCTATCCCCTGCCGCTCCATCCTCCTGCAGCCTGTCCCCTCCCCTCAGTCACACTCTGCTCCGTCTCCCTCCACTCCTGCCCCCTTCCACTGCTCTTCATCTTGTAGCACAATCATGTGCAGCTTAGGCAAAATATATTATAATTTTATAGATGAGACAACTCATGCACATTTCATGTGAGTCCCTCCCCTGCTTCCCTGAAATAATTATTTTCTAGAGGATTCTCATTTCCTGTTAAAGCGGCATACAGACTATATTTCATTGGGCAACGTGAACTACACAAGATGAAACTAGTCTTGGCACGGTCGGACATTCTGCTGGTCCACATAGCGACAGCAGACAATCAGAATTCTTCGATTCTGAAGAAACAGCAATCTAGGCTTTAGGAGAGAGAGGGGCTGGGAGAGAGAAGAGAAGAGAGAGGAGGATGAGTCTCTGTTCCTTGGGTTGGCTCCTTTGGTGATGCTCAAGAGATGACTGAAGTGGTGGTTGGCTGAATGTTTCATGCCGGGTGAGAGGAGCGGCTGGAGGCACACGTGCAGGATGAACCCCACACAGCGGGAGAGAAGATGAGAACTTGCAGCTCCTTGCAGCGCGGACTCAACTGAAATGGTGGAGCGTGTAGGCCGAAAGCTCGGTCGACTCTGACCCAGGCACAGCCTTGTTAGCCTCTTGTCAGAGCTATACATCTATGTCCATGCTAGAGAGAAGCCGGGTGCCCTGGGGTTTGGCGAAGGCCCAGGAAGCCCTAGTGAGGAGCTGGCAACAGGGGAAGAAACAAGATCTGAGAAGCCAGGGCTGTCGTCAGAGAGAACAAGTTCTTGGCGAGAGCGCAGGGCCCAGCTATACCCTGAGTGCCCGGTCCATGCACTGTCCATGCACTCCGCACGATGCTCTGCTTCATCTTCCCAGCCAGCCGCCCTTCAAACCTGCCAATGGCCATAATGACACAACCTTAGCCAAGAGATCCTGGCTGAGCGGCAGCTCTTGCCTCAGGCAGACTGGGGCTCCCCCAAGTGGAGTTGCGAAACCAGGGTGCTGCTTTCCTGGGAGGCACAGCACCTAATTTGTCATGTATGAAACGCTGCCCCCATGCCATCCCTTCACACACACACACACACACACACACCCCCCTCTCCCTTTCATCCTGTGCTGGTGGTCTCTTGACATGTTCTTCTCATGCCAGTTCCCATGGGCCTGGAAGGGGTTTCACTGCCTCCCTGCTCGGCCATGCCAGCTTAGTACCCTCCTGTCCCTTGTAGACCCCACCCTGCCCTCTCTCTCCCGCTGCCTGTCGCTCCATAACCTTATGGGGTGCCCCCTCCTGGTGATTGCACATCACAAGAAATACAACTGTTGAACATCTTGTGCCATAGTCTGCACCCTGCACTCTGCTCTTGAGTCAGTCCTGAAGGGCGGAACTGTGATGAGGTCGCCATGGTGAGAGGTTTAGACACACCCAGTCTGTGACACGGCCACAAATGAACCTGGTGGTGACACAGCCCTTACCCATAGCCAGCACCCTCCATGGTCTTTCCAATCCAAAGGGGTGCTCAGACAAGACCCGGCCCTGAGGCGAGGACCGCAGCCCCCATCTCTGCCTCCAGCCTGGCTCCTTGGCACCCAGACACCTCTGGAAGATGGTGGCTTTTCTGTCCCGGAAGTGCTGCTGGCTGTGGCTAGAGCCACCCTGGCCAGGGTGGAGGTGTGGGTGCTCCATAGCACTGCCCTGTCCAGGGTGGAGACGCATGGCGCGCCATAGCCCTGCCCCGGCCAGGGTGGAGCAGCGGGGCCGCCATACAGCATCTGCTTTTAGCTATTTTTAAGACGCATTTTAGTTGACTTAATGAATTTGTTATTGCTGTGTCGGGATCCAACCCAGAGCCTCACAGATGCTGAGCAGGTGTTCTATTTGTCCAAGCCCAAATTTTTGGTTTGATTTGTGGTTTATGAGGCACCATGGTGGTGGGTAAAGTTTTCAGGCGGCGAATCAACTGCGCTCAGATGAACGAAGAAAGCCCTTATTTATTGTGGTGCTGGAGGTCTGAGCAAGGGTCTCTCACTCACAGGCAGGTGCTCTGCCACTGAGCCACATCTCGTGAGCAGACTTGTTGGTTTGTTCTGTGTTGGGTTTGGGTCCACGACTGTGCTGAAGGTTTACTCCTGGTGCTGAGCTCAGGGGCTCAGTCCTCGAGGATGGTGCTTAGGGCGCTTGTACATGGTACCAGAATCAAACCGGGGCTGGACAGGTGCAAGGGAAGTGGCTGACCCTCTGATGATCTCTCTGGCCCCTAAGTTGCAGTTTCAAAGGATTTCAAAACAAGTTTGCTCATGACCAGGCGTTACAGAAATATATAATTATATTGAAGACTACAGCTAAAAATCATCTACACCTGTAGCTAATTATAACTGTGAATTAAGAGTTTATAAATAGGCACTTATATCTAGGTATAGGGAGAGAGCTAGAGCTCCATAGAAATATGATTTGGGCCTTTGTCTGTTTATACGCGCATTTCTCTTCTTTCCCTACATTGTGAATTACCTAACGACTGGGTTCAATTATAATTTGGACCCGAAATATAATGAAGATGATTCCACATTCAGAAGAGAGATGGACATTCTAAGTGGCTATTCAGACAGGTTCTTCTCACTGCTTTATGCACTAACTGTGCAGAATCAGGTATTTTGATTTGATTTGTGAAATCACTGTTTTTGCAAAGTTGTAAGTAAATACAATCTTATTTAAAATGCACTGAAGGAAAGACAAATGGCTAATTAACATATGAAAAATGTTCAAACTTCCAAGTATCAAAGCAATGTAAATTAAAAGAACACAGACGTTTTTATCTATCAAATTGGCAAGTTTAAAACAGTATTATACGCAGAGGATGAACATTTGTTGGGAGACTGCTTTGGCAATATGTTTATATATTTCAATGTTCATATCTTTTGTCTCAGTAATCCTATTTCTGGGATTTTGTCCTAAGGAAATATTGAAGTATTTATGATCTAGCATTATGTATAGTATGTACAAATGGAAAACAAGAGCCTGTCTAAAATCAGAGTGTAGGGAGATTATTGTAGCTCGTTCATGTAGATTTCCCTTATATTTAATGATATATAGACATTTGTGAGAATGCTATTTACACATTTTAAATATATAGATTTGATAGATTTCAAATGTAATATATTATAACTGTACTTACATAAACAGGAAAAATATTCATAATATGTTAAATGATAAAAAGCAAACTGCTATACTCTGTAGTACAGTAGTGTATATATACATGTGCTTGTTCGGTTTCTGGGCTACACCAGCTGTGCTCAGGGCTGACTCCGGCTCTGTGCTCAGGGCTTACTCCTGGCTCTTTGGTCAGTGCTCAGTCCCAGCTCTGTGCTCAGGGCTGACTCCTGGCTCTGTGCTCAGGGATCACTCCTGGCTCTGCACTCAGGGCTGACTCCTGGCTCTGTGCTCAGGGCTGACTCCTGGCTCTGTGCTCAGGGGCTGACTCCTGGCTCTGTGCTCACGGCTCAGTCCCGGCTCTGTGCTGAAGGCTGACTCCTGGCTCTGTGCTCAGGACTCACTCCTGGCTCTGTGCTCAGGGCTGACTCCTGGCACTGTGCTCAGGGCTAACTCCTGGCTCTGTGCTCAGGGCTCACTCCTGGCTCTGTGCTCAGGGCTCACTCCTGGCTCTGTGCTCAGGGCTCACTCCTGGCTCTGTGCTCAGGGCTCACTTCTGGCTGTGCTCAGGGCTCACTCCTGGCTCTGTGCTCAGGGCTGACTCCTGACTCTGTGCTCAGGACTCACTCCCTGTCTGTTGTCAGAAGCCCATGTGGGGTGCTGGGGATGAGATCGGGCTTATCTGTGTTCAAAACAAACTCCCTGGCCACTATCTCACTAGTCCTGGTTGCACAATCATATAAATCAACGTTTGTATATGTAGGCGGAAACAAAACTAGAAAGCATCACAGTTGGAACAATGGTAGTGGAAATTTGGTTTTCTGTGTATGTGAACCCCGGTCCTTCTAAGAAAAAGCCCGTTTGTATGAAGCTGTGAGTCCAGCTAAAAAATAAAAATCCTCAGAGGAACTTCAGGCCAAGATGTCCAATCCAGCGGCCGGGGAAACTCCTCTGGTGCGTGCCAGTGCAGAGCTGGGGCTGACCTAGATGAGAAGGCAGCGACTCCCAGCTGTGTGCTGGCACACGGAGTGCCAGGCAGGGCGGTGAGGTTATGTGGGCTGCCTGGAACCTGAGGACGGTATCCAGAGGAGGGGAGAGGGGTCGTGGGTGGACGCGTCTCCTTAGGGCTGCTTCCAGGAAGCCCTGCAGAGTGTTCTGGGAGGCGAGACGACTGAAGCTGAGGACATGTGGGAGCAGTGACCCCGCGCCTGACCTACTTGGGGTTGGAACAAGAAAGACCCTGCAGGTGAGCTGGCTTGGGGGCGGGTCCCGGTCTTCTAGGAGCGGGCACGGCCCCTCCCAGCGGGTGGGAGAGCTGTTCTCTGCCAGTGTGGAATGATTTTAGCAGCGAGTAATTGTGTCTGAAACTAAATACTATTATTTAGCTATTTTCGGCCACACTTGACAGTGGCCAGGGGCCGTTCCTGGCTCTGTGCTCAGGGGTCCCTCCTGGCAGTGCTTGGGAGCACATGCAGAGCTGGCATGGCTGCCTGCAGGGTGTGTGCCTTACCTGCGGCCCGTCCCTCTCCCCCGTTATCTCTCTAATAAGAGACCCAGGAATGCGCTCTGCACTCGCGAGCAAGTGAACAGCGTCATGAAAGATCCAGCTGGCTAGTCTCAGGGAGCCAGAAGACTGCTGTGGTGGGGACCTCTCGGTCCCTACTTCCTGCCACATTCCCAAGCACAATCTCCAGATTGTTTCCTTGGTAGATCTCGGCCACATGGCTTCTCTGGGCCCCAGGAGGCGAAGCCAGCAAGGGGCACAGCTAGAGCGGTTAGACCAGTGGGCTGGACCCTGCGCGCTGCTGCTTCAGATGGGTTTCCTTAGTTCAGAGAAGGGAGGGCATGGCCAGCAGGGCAAGCTCCCAGACTTAACTGAACCAAGACAAGCCCTGCTTTGGAAACTCCCTACTTACGAACAGAAAATGAATATTCAAAAAGACATTCCGGGGCGGTGGGGCTGGCTGAGCCCTTGGCAGGCACAGGCTAGAGACTGGGGCTGGATCTCTGGCGTGGTTGGGGCCCCGGGCAATCTGGAAACAGCCGCAAGACATTGTACTGGGAGTAGGATTTTAGGTTCCCCCACGCCACACATGCTGCTGACCAGAGCTGCTGGGCGTAGCCACTGAACAGCCAAGAGATCGCTCCAGAATTTAATAAGATAAAAATCACAAGTACAAAGCATGAATTAAACGAGACTGCACTTAAAAGGCCAGGACTGAGTCCACAGTACCATGTGTACAAGGTAAGCACTAACGCTATGCTAGGTATTCTTTTTTTTTGTTTTTTGGGTCACACCCAGCAATGCTCAGGGGTTTCTCCTGGCTCTGCACTCAAAAGACTTAGCAAACATGGGGAGAAGCAATGTTTGAAAAGCTTCAGGTGGTGGGGGCGGGGGAACTCGGTGGACTAAGGACTAAGGCTATGCTTGGCTGTAGGAGTCTGGGTTCAATTTTGGCACTGCAGAGTCTCCTGAGAATTACTGGAGTAGCCCTCCTCTCCCACCAGGCATCAGGATGGGAGTGACCCCTGAGCATTAGGTGTGACTTCAAAATACACACACACACACACACACACACACACACACACACACACACGGCTAAGACTTTTCTAGAATAAAGGTAGCCACAGATCTTGAAATGCGAAGGGCATCTTACTTTTTAAGCAGAGCAAACAACTCACACCTTGACGCATTACAGGGAAAGTGCAGAATGACAGTCAAGAAATACAAGACGCCAGGGAAATGCCGACTCTTGCAATGGAAGAAGCCATCGAATGGAGAGCAGATATTTTATTTTGAGTTTCAAATTTATTTTTTATTAAGGGACATTGGTACACAAGCAAACACATTTATGTTTTAGGGGTTCAAAGTTATCCTACCAAGGCCAAAACGAAATCGCCAATATCTAGCCCCCCAATCTCTGGAATGTCTCCCATCCTTGGGGACCAAATCCAAGGTCGGTTGCTGATCACTTGACGGCTTGCTTTCAAGAGACTAGAGATGTCAGGAGAGAACCAAGTTTATTCCAGTGCTTGAGCTGATGATGGGCTGGTCCCCAAACTGTCTGGTGCTCAGGCTGGTTGGTGGGCACAGGCAAAAGCAGAAAGGGGGACCAGAGAGATAGCCCAGCGGGTAGGGTGTTTGCCTTGCATGCGGTTGGCCTGTGCCGGCCCAGGTTCAATCCCCAGCATCCCATATGGTCCCCCGAGCACTGCTAGGAGTGATTCCTGCGTGCAGAGCCAGGAGTAACCCCTGAGCATTGCCGGTGTGACCCAAAAAAGCAAAAAACAAACAAACAAAAAAAAAAGCAGAAAGGCTGGTGAGAAGCAGGGGCTGTGTGGGAAGGTGGGTTGTGCTGCTGACCTCAGTGGTTCGATAGCAGTGGACATACTTGTGTACAGCAGCCTTTGCTGCTCTCGGAAGCCCCTGGGTACAGTGGCCTTTGCTGCTCTCGGAGGTAGATACCGCTGTTTGCTCTGTTCTCTGTTCTGTGCTTGGTTCCAGATGTATGAAGTGACACCAGATGTGCGGCTTCTAGTTGACGGTTCATGTCATGTGCCTGTTCAGCCCTGCTCCTTGCTGACCTCAGTCTTAGGGTGAATCATAGGACTTCCATAAATTCTGGGCTTCCCGAGTGGTGCTGCACCAATCCCACCACCCGTGTCAAAAGTGCTTAAAGAAAAGAACTAAACTAGGTTCTTACTCTTAGCTAAGTCATGGTTCCAGAATAGATGTAAATAGAAAACAAAAAAAATAAAACAGAAAAGCTGAAATGATAAAACTAAAAAGGAAGAAGAAAGACCTTAGGAAAGACAAATATTTCTCAGAATACAAATAATCATGAACATTGACAAAACTGATAAATTGAACTGTTTTTTAGAACTTAAGGCTTTTGCGCTCTAAAGATACTAGTAAGAAAAAGAACATTGTGGATAAAATATAGACACTACAGGGGTCAGGAGCTTACCTTGCATAGCGCAGATCCTGATTTGATCCCTAGCACTCCATATAGACCCCCTGAGTACAGGGGTCATACCTGAGGCCAGAGCTCAAATCCTCTTTCCTATCTTCACCAAGCAAAGAGAAGAGTTGGTGGAAGAAATATTTGCTGCAATATGTCCAATGAAGGTTTGCTATCCAAAATACATCAAGAACTTTGATAATTCAATAATAAAAAAAAACCAACAATCCAACACAAAATAAAAAATAATTGATACATACTTTGAGAAGAATATAAACAAACGGCCAATAAACACATGATAGATATATAGCATGATTTGCCACCAGGAGAGCACATAAATCAAAGCATAGTGGGAAACCGCTATTTATCTACAGAGGCGATAAAATTACTGAGACCATCAATTCCAAGTGTTGCCGAAGGTGGGGAGCAAGTGGAACTCTCGTGCGTGCGACTGACAATGTAAGATGGTGCAACCACTTTGGAGATCAGTTTAGCAGTTTCTGAAAATGTCAGATGTATCTTTAGATGTGATATAGGCATGTACTTGTAGGTATTTTCCCAAATGAATTTATAGCACATGTTCAGGCTTATTTTATGCAAAAAAATGTTCATAGTAGCTTTAGTTACAATAGCCTAAACCTGGAAATAGCCCTAAATATCTACCAAGTGGTAAATAGATATTGGTGAGTTAAACATCATAAAAGAAGCAAGCAACTGGTACACAGTCACATGGATAAATAATGCATGCTGAAGGGGAGGCATCCGGTCCAGAGGTTTACATGCTGTCGCTCCATCTGCAGAAACAATAACATGTTCTCAGTAACATAGAGCAGATCTGTGACTGTCCAGAACTGCGATTCATGGGTGTAGGACAGGCTACAACGGGGATACTCGGAATCTTTTCGGAGAGGTGGATTTATCTGTATCTTGTTTGCAGTGTGCTTTATATTACAAGGCATTTGTATGTAATAAAATCATTTAAATATTAGATATGCATATTACCCTTATATAAGTGTAATAAGGAATGTTTCTTAACCTAAAAGATAGTCTGATTTGAAGCACTGATATAAGATAAAATGCGTTATTATTAATAATAATTTTTTAGCACATTCAGAGTGCTTTTGGGGACCACACAGTATTGAGAGCAAACGTGGACCTCTTGCAAGCAAAGCATGTTGTCAGCCTATTAACTACCTCTCTGGCTCCATGAAGTTGTAAAAATACTTTCGATGAAAGAAAACAAATGGGCCCCAAATGGAGGTATTATAGGGGCTGAAGAGCTAGCACAGTGGGTAGGGTGTTTGCCTTGCACACAGCTGACCTGGGTCGATCCCTGGCATCCCATGTGGTCTCTCTGCCAGGAGTAATTCCTTAGTGCAGAGCCAGGAGTAACACTTGAGCATTGCTGGGTGTGACCCCCAAAAAAAAAACCCCCGCAAATGGAGGTATGTATTCTAAGAAATACTGTACTTCAATGGGAAAAATAACACGAGGACCTTTCAGTCCTACGTAAACCTCGGTGTCATAGGGCCAACTAGTATAACACAATCTTTCTAACTTTAAAAGCATTTTTATTATGAAAAGTTCAAATTCATGAAAATACTAGTATTAAAAATATGTGTGCATAAGAAACCTCATCTATTTATGGCTTAAACTCACTTGGATTAGGAAATACTTATTGTTAAACATTACATAGCATTTTTACTTAATAATTTCCTTGGGTTGAGAGATAGAATAGCAGTTAGGTTACATGCCTAGCATGTCCCCTTAATATTTCATAAAATGTATCATGAAGAAGTGTCATGTGCAATAGTTAGGAACTATGAGAGATAGTACAAAGATGAAGCATACAAAAATACTTTTCCATTCATGACTTACGTCGTATCACAAATATCTTCTGATTGCAAAAGAGTTCCCTAGTCCAGATGCCTTTTAAATATTTGTTCTTTGATGTTGATTGAAGAGTGTATACATGCATCAGTGACTTAAACTCTTGTGTAGGTTGGCTCTAATTCTATGTGTTTTGGCCTACTATGGTTCCTTCACAGCCTGAGAGACTTGGGGAATGAAGACTCTGAATAAGGCTGGACTTGATCCTAATGAACTTGTATTTCTGTGAGAACTTTTCTCCATGACTGTAGAGTCTCTGTCCTCTTGCCTGGGAGATGGCACCAAGATTGTTCCTCCTCTCTGATTCGAAGGTAAGCAGAGATGGGACTGGCTTTGCCCTCTCCCTAGACGCGATATGTGCTAGCCTGCACTCCTCACGCTGGATCCCTAAACCCAATTTCCTGAAAGGTCCTTTTGTTTTCAGAGAGTTGAGGGAAATGTAAGCAGTATTCTATCATTCCTGCCACACACAGTGTCCCAGTCCTGAAAATTTATGAGTAAACGCATAACACCTCATGGGTGAGCAATGGCTGTCTTTACAGCAATTTGTAATGAAATCATGTCATAAATCACTGGGGACTGGCCAGCGTCCCCAAATAAAATATCCATGGCTCATGTGTTAAGATGGGTCCTGTTTATTCCAATCACAGGATGTTAGAAGTGTAGGGAAAGCAAGAGAAAAAAAAGAAACTTTTATCACCTCCAGTCTGCCATATTCTCTATAAATTGGTAATAAATACACCTAAGTTACTTCATTACAACATGATAGATTGTAATAGCAACTCTGAAGGTCCATCATATAAATCATTTAAATAGAGATTCAGACAATTTGAAAAATTCCCATTAATTACCAGGGAGCCCGTAATAATAGCGCGGAAGGAGGCCAGTTTACTTCGCCCTCCCTGAACAGAGGCGCTGGGAATGCCGTGAGTCACCCGCCGGAGCAAAGGAGCCCATTTGTCATGTGACACTATTCAGTTTTACACTTTGATGGGATGAGAATTGTGGAAGGGACAGAGCGCAACGGATCTTTTACCGCGAAGAGGCTGCACATCTTTGGCTCCCTCAGTCCATAACCTCCTCTGTCCATGGCTCCTCTGTCCATAAGCTGTCCGAGACCTGTCCATAACCTGTCCGTGTTTTCAGAGGCACCAGAGCTGGCCCCACAGTGAGTCCCTTTGGAGCCTTGAGCCCTATAAAGGCAGCTGCAGAGGCCAGGTGATAGTGCAGTGGTTAGCACACAACCTTGACCCGAAGTTGGATTCCTGGCACCACATGGTCTTTTGAACAGGGGCCGAGTGCAGCCCTGGAGGGCCTCAGCAATGCCGGGTGCCCTGGGTATCCCCAGCACGACCATGACCTTATGTCGCTGAGCTGAACCAAAGACTGAGTTGGCTGAGAATGACGAATGCAGCCCTCAGGCCTCTGGGGCTCTGCCAGGGAGCTCCCCTACCCGCCGTGCAAATGGCAAGACACTGTTCTATGCTTCGATTTCTGACCCGCTTCCCTCCCTTCTCGATGCTCAAATGACTGGGGTCGCTCACGTTAGTTGCAATGTTTGTATACTGGCAGAAGGTTGCTTTCTTCCTGAGGGTGTTCACTGCGTTTGTTTTTTCAGTTGCTTGAGCCCCTGGCCTTGATGGCTCACCTCACAGTGGCTGAGCTCTGTTGTGTTCCCATGATAGCCGATGGGCTGTCTATCTTGTGTGAGCTTTCAGTGCAGAAATGCACGCCCTTCAACTCAACAATTTCTTAGAAATCCACCTCTCCACACTTGTGTGCCTGGTTGTATCATTCTGAAACTCCTTTGGTGTGGATAGTAACCTCTGGACTGTTTCTTTCCTTTATTATTATTGTTTTCTTGACTATCTTTCTTCACACCTATTTCTGGATAAAAGAAATAGGGTTCTTTTGTGCTCTCTCTCTAGCTCTTCTTTTTGAAGATTGACTTGATTTTACTTATCAACGCTACTGAGCATTTTTGGGTCATGATTTATTTACTTTTGTTTTGGCAAAATAATCAGAATATCCAATTTATCTTTTGATACTTTTGGGGGGGCACTCAAGCTGTCCTCAGAGGCCCTGGGCGCTGTTCCTGGTGGGACTTGGCCCACCTAGGTGGGCCTTATACTGAAGTGATGCAGCTTGGGTTTAGCATGGCTGGGGGACACAAGAGAATCCAGTCTTAAAGGTACAACTCAATGACATTGGCGACACTAACCACACAGTACAATCACCGCCTTTATGTTCAGAAGTTTTTCATCACCCTCAATAGAAACTGCTAAAGAAACAACTTCTCCTCCAGTCTATGGCTACCACCTTCTACTTTCTGTCTCTAAGAATTTTCCGGTTCTAGGTATTGTGAATAAGTGTGTAATCAAGCCATATTTGTTCTGATCCTAGATTATTTCACTTAACACATTTTTCAAGATTTATTCGTCTCACAACTCGTATTGTGATGTCATCCTTTTTAAGGACTGAATAATATTCCTTTGTATGCATTTCCCACATTTTGTTCATTTATCTACTGATGGACAGTTTAGCTCTTCTCATCTATTGCTCCTTCAACTAATGCTATGATCATGCAATACGCTTATGTTTTGGTTCTTTTTCAATATTTTTGAAAATATACATAGGATTAGGAATTCCTGGATCCACGTCGTCTGTGATAACTCTGCATAACTTGATGAAGCTGCCACAGCTACTGAGCAGTTTTATATCACTATCAGCTAAGCAGTGGGTTTCTAACTTCTCCGTATCCACACCAATACTTGTTATCTTTTCCCCCAGCTCTTTTTGAGTAATAGTCATCTTTTTAAACATAAGTGTTTTTTTGGGGGAGGGAGTACGCAGCTGGTGGTGCTCAGGGCTCACTCTTGGTGGGCTTGGAGGATCATATGTGTTGCAGGGGATTGGACAATTGTTGGCCATATGCAAGGCAAGAGTCTTAACCACTGTACTCTTTCTCCAGCTCCTATAACAACAATTTTAATGGGACATGTAAATGGTATCTCATTGTAACTCTGATTTACAAAAGAGCCAACTTTGTTTAAACACCATGGTTTACAAAGCTATTCATAATTCCGTTGTTTTGGGATTCAGTGTTCCAGCATCAATCCCACCAGCAGTGTCCCCAGTTTCCCACCCATTCCTCATGCCTGCCCCTTTAACTTATGTTCCTTATGCAAAAAATGGTAAGTGGAATTATCAAAAAATAGTTCAGTAAAAGAAAGTTTGTGAAAATTGTTATATCTCACAATGGGGTTACTGAAGCCATTGTCTGAGGATTTTTCTGAACTGTCTGTTGTTAGTTGAGCCTTTGCTGTTATTGTTTTTACTTATTAAGTTTAGTTGGCTTCTATGCTACTATGCTGTTTTCCCATCAAATTTGCTGTACTCTTGCTGAGCTATCAGGATTGTGGAATTTGGAGGTGTCACATGGCCTCGTGTATGTGTGTGTGTGTGTGTGTGTGTGTGTGTGTGTGTGTGTGTGTATGCAGCTCTGCACTCCAGAAGCTCTAGGATATTCTCATCCCAATCATCCCAACCCCTTCTGAGGGGCCCCAGAGTTTTCAGCCCATGTGCCAGTGAGTTTCATTGGCTAGGCATCTATTCCAAGATCAGTGGTGAAGCTGGGCTGTTTCCACGGTGGTGGCTGTGGGATGTGAGTGTGGGCTGGGGAGAAGCTGCCCACTCCCATTCAAAGGAGACCCCAGAGATTTCTCTGAAAACTGGTGTTAATTTACATCATTTTCCCCCCATGACTGATGATGTTAGATTTTTTTCCAGGTACTTACTGGCTATTTATGTATAAATATTGGTTTTTGGATCATACTCAAGATCACTCCTGGAGGCTATGTGTGGCACCAGAGAGACTGAATGTGGGTTGGCAGTATGCAAGGCAAGTGTCCTACCCATTGTCTCTGTTTTTTTGTTTTTGTTTTTGGAGAGATGTCTATTCAAGTCTTTTGCCAGTTTTGAATTGAAATATTGGGGTTTGCTACGGTTGAACTGTTAAGTCCTTTATATATGTTGGATCTTAATACCTAATCTGATAGATAATTCTAGATTTTTTTTCTCACTCTGAGTTGTTTTTTTACTCTGTTGACAGCATCTTTTGATGAACACTTGATCACTTGATCACTTGATATCCCATTATTCATCCATTTGCTCAAGTAGGCACTAGTAACATTTCCATTTGACCCTATCATGTGCCAGTGTAGCCCAATGGCATCTGCTTGCTTCAGGAATATGAAGAGCCTCAAACTGTTCGTTCAGTGTCTTGATGAAGAAGTCTGACTATTTTGTAGGTGGGCGGCCATGTGATCTTTTGACGTCCTGTGGAATCCAGTAGGTAACAGCTCTAGTCCAGTGGTTGTCTCCAAATCTCATTACATGTCCAGCCTATCTGATTTTTGATGCCTTGGCAAACGAGACAGCGTCCCTGACTCTGGATCATTAATGGAGGCTGGAACTCTGGATTCCTTCTCTCACTTGATGAACACAAAAGTATATTATTTTGATGACACCTGCTTTATCTATTTATTCTTCTGTTGACTATGTTCTTATGACCAGGGCTAAAAAACCATTGCTAAATGTAGTACCTTGTATATGTCTTTAGGTGGTTTCTGATAAGAATTTCCCAGTTTAATAAAGCTATGATGCTATAAAGTAATAAAAGAATTTTAACCCTTTTTTGGGATTAATTTACTTACATTTTTTGTGTTCAAGTCCAACTTCATTTTTAATTTAGAGATATTCAGGTTTATCAGAACCTTTTTTTTTTCACCTTTTCGGTCACACACGGCAATGCTCAGGGGTTTCTCCTGGCTCTGCACTCAGGAATCACTCCTGGCAGTGCTCGGGAACCATATGGGATGCCGGGATTGAACCCAGGCCGGCATGGGCCGGTGTGCAAGGCAAATGCCCTACCCGCTGAGCTATCGCTCCCGCCCCAGAACCTTTTTGTTGAAAACAACTATCCTTTTCCCACTGAATGGTCTTAGCACCCTTGTTGAAAATCAAGTGATCAGATACATGTGAGGATCTATTTCTGGACTCTCTTCTGTTCCATGGTTCCGTCTGTTGTCCTTACTCCAGTGACACACAGCTTTCATTGTTACATTTCTGTAGTCCATTTGAAATCATAAAAGATGAGTACTTCAACTTTGCACCTTTCCGAGACTGTTAAACTATTCTGGACCCCTGAAATTCCATATGAATTTTAGAAGGGATGTTACTATTTCTAAAACATTGGTGTTGGAATGTTGGAAGAGCTTTCAATGAATTTGTATGTGGTTTCTGGCAATATGCATCTTAACAATGTCAAGTCTTTAAATTCACAGAGTATTTTTTTTCCATGGACTTACAAGTTTTTATTTATTTGGCCAATCTGGAAATGCCCAGGATTTACTCCTGGTTCTGCACTCAAAGATCACTCCCTGGAAGAACTTGGGTAACCATAAGTGGTTCCAAGGATTAACCCAGGTCAGCTGTGTGCAAAGCAAATACCTAACCTGTTATATTATCTTTCTGACCCTGGACTTAACAAGTTTTATAAGTTACTTTTACTCACATTTCATCAATTTAAGTATACATATCTTTTGATTCTTTACCATTCTATAATAAAACAGTGCAATTTTTATTTGATTCTTTTTAAAGCTATTATTTATTGCCACGAATTTTATTTTAAAGATTTACCTTTCCCACTTGATTGAATGTCTTCTCCCTCATTATAAAAGATTTGAAAGGACCACACAGAGCTGTGGGCTAGTGCTGGTGAAATTTGGCTTCAATGTTCAGGCAGTGTGTGGGCCCAGCAATGTGAAGTTTTCAGCCAAGGGGGACCTGGGGACCACTAGACTATACCTGTGGACCTCAGGTGATACAAAGATCTGAAGATTGAATTAGGGATTTGTGCCTGCAGGGCATTGCTTCAGCCCTTTGAATGATCTCACCAGCTCCATCTCCCTTCTTTTAAGAATATAAATAAAAAATTCTGTGGCCTTATATGTATTTTTCCCCCTCTGGATATATGAAAGCTAATTCTAATTTTAAACATGTCTTTTCCCTTTCATTTCTTCAAGCTGCCGCCTCATGTGGATTCGTCCGCATCCTTTGCTTTAGATTTTCTGAGGATGTCTTGTTATCCCAGCTGCTCTACTCTTCCCTTAGCGTGGAAACTGGGAGTGGGGGTGGACAGCCTCCTGTCCCCACCCCATACTTCTGGAAGCTCTGGTAGCCACGCCCCCTCCCACAGCACTACTATGCTGACTCACCCACACTGCCTTGCTCTACCAATTTACGACTAAATCTCCAAGGAGATGCCAGTCAAGCAGCTAAAATTCATGGACACACCATACCCCTGGCTGAGAACTCCAGGTGCCCTTGGGAGGGGGTGGGCTGAGTTCCTTCCCTGCTGAAACTCTACAAACCACACCCACACCCTACTTCTGCTGCTGGCCAAGGACCCAACTCCATTGCTTCCTAACACTCTGCAGAGGGACTAAACTGTGAAAAAAATTCAGGTAGTTCCAGTGGGAAGACTGGGACTTCTCAGGTCTTTTCAACTTATTGGCCTAGACCATAGATCTTAAAGTGTCTGGACAGTGTGGCCACATATGTGACTGTGTGACACCCAAATTCATCAATATTTAGAATTCATCAATGAAATTCTAGTGGGCATATCCCACATTACCTGGTAAAGTATTATAGAAGCCAACTAAACTCACAAACAAAAACAATAACACAGAAGGCTCAACTAGCAACAAATATCTCAGTAAATCCGTAGACAAGGACTTAACAAACCAGAGGTGAGATGCAACAATTTTCAAATAAATATATTTTTTGCTTTTGGATTACACCCAGCGATGCTCAGGGGTTACTCCTGGCTCTTCACATAGGAATTACTCCTGGTGGTGCTCGGGGACCATATGGGATGCTGGGGATTGAACTCAGGTCTGGCACGTGCAAGGCAACACCCTACCCACTATGCTATCACTCTGGCCCTCGAGTATTTTCTTTTATTGAGTACTTTTGATAATTTCTTTAGCTGTTTAGTTGTAACAGGAAATATAAAATATCGTGTGCCTGCTAAGGGGGCAGGCTTGAGTGTTGGTTTGGTAAATGGGGACAATGATGAAGGGAAGTTCACTTTGGTGGTGGAATTGGTGTTTTAACATTGAAAGCCCATAAAAACTGTATTATGAACAAGTTTGCAAACCACAGTGTCTAAATAAAGTATCTTATTTACAAAAACAAAGTGAATATGAGACTTTTTACCTAAGGTCAAAGCCCCATGGAAGCCTCCCCGCCACCTGCTTGGACACAGCCTGTCCACACTTGCTCTGTCACGTGAACTCAAAGCATGAAACTTGGCAAAAAGCCAAACTCTGCAATACTTCACTTCTTCATATCTCACAGAGTGTGAATTGGTCTTAGTTTTAGTCACTTATCCACACAACAGCACACAAAATCACCTCCAGACTATAAAATGTTACAACGGAAGAGCACTGCAGAACCCCACCACACTTGGTGAGTGAAGATGGTACCTCTGGACTCAACCAGTAATAACCAGCTGTATAGGCTCTCTGATAGGACTGTGGAGAGGAAATGTTAAGGATGCTCACAGGAACAATGGAATGGTCAGTCAATAAAACACAAGAGGCTGTGAGAGCAGAAATGACAGAACTAAGGAATTTGGCAGGTGAAATGAAAAACTCACTGAGAAGCTTAGCAGCACAGTAATAGGAGCCCCAAGATGAGCTGCAGAAAGCCTCTAAACAACAGCATATGGAAAAAAAGGCTTAAAATAAATGAAGAGCAGACAAGAGAACTCTGAGATGAATACAAGAGGAACAAAATAAGAACTACTGAGGTCACAGAGATTAAGGAAGGTAATTTTGATGAAGAAGCATTAGTTTAAGAAATCGCCATTGAGAAATTTCCAGAGTTCAATAGCATATTCATCCAGCTTCCAGAAGCCCAAAAGGTGCAAGCTAACATGGACCCAAATAAAAACACTCCAAGTGCCATCCTAATCAGAATGATGAAAGGCACAGGTAGAGACAGAATACTCAAGAAAGACCAGCAAAGGAAATGGCATAAAAGGAGTGTCTTTAAGAATTACACCAGATTTATCAAGTGAGACCCTGTGGGCTCTAAGAAAATTGTGTGATATGGTAAAAATCAATAAAATAAACACTTCACCAAGATTACGTTACACAGCCAGACTCTTGTTCAGATTTGAAGGAATATTACAGAATATCATGGATAAACAATAGCTCAGGAACTTCATAGACTTGAAAACAACTTTATAAGAAGAACTGAAGAGGCTACTTTAAGACAAGACAAACCTCACAAAGTATTGGACAAGAAGCAGCACCTCTTCATGATAAAAACTTTCAATAAAACGGGAATTGAAGGAACATTACTCAACATTGTTAAAACCATTTACCGCAAGCCCACAGCAAACATTATACCGAGGTAGGAAAAACTTACAAGCCTTTTCCTTTCCTCTAAGATAAGTTTCCCCATCTCATCATTTCTCACCCACTCCCACCATTTCACCATTTCTATTCAATATAATATTGGCACTAATTGCCATAGCAATTCCATAAAGAAAAAGATATAATGGCATCCAGATAGAAAGCCAAGCTTTCACTATTTGAAGATGATATTATACTATATTTAGAAAATCCAATAAGCTCCTAAAAACAATAGATTTATGTAGTAAAGTGCCAGGCTACAAAATTATTATGCTGAAGCTCTTGGCTTTCCTATATGTGAATAATGAAATAGAAGAGAAAGAGATTTAAAAACAATCCCATTCACAATTATGCCTCAGAGTACAAGTGCATAGGAATTGACTTACCTTATTCACAATAGCCAGAATCTGGAAGCAACCAGAGTGCCCGAAAATCGATGACTGGATAAAGAAGCTTTGGTACATCTACATAATGGAATACTATGCAGCTGTTAGGAAAAAATGAAGTTATAAAATTTGCCTATAAATGGATGGACATGGCGAAGATTATGTTGAGTGAAATTAGCCAGAAGGAGAGAGACAGATACAGAATGACTGCATTTATTTGCATAACATAAATATATATGTACATATTATGATACCAATATCCAAGGTCAAGTGAAACATATATCAGGAATTCTTGTCAAAGGTGGAAATTATCACAAATGTGTGGGAGTCAGAGGCTAGGTAAGACAGAAAATGGAACAGTGTGCTAACAATTGTCGAGGGTACTAATGCCAACCTAGAACTGAGCATTAAACAGAGGCAAAAGATACACATGACAACCCTTTAACGTATGTTCTGTAATCCATAGTCTGGAAGGGAAGGAAAAGAGAAAGAGAGAGAAAGGGAAAGAAATAAAGAACCTGCCGTGGAGGAGGGCTGGGGGAGGGGAGGGAACCGGGGACGTTGGTGGTGGGAGATGGGCACTGGTGGAGGGATGGGTGCTGGAACACTGTATGACCAAAACCCAAATATGAACTTTTTAATTGTATATCTTTGTAATTATAAAAATAAAAAATTTAAAAAAAAGAAAAAAGAGAGGAAAGGGGGGTACCTGCTATTGAGGCAGCCTGGAGGTGGGCGGAGGGGGGGTGGGATACATTGGTGGTGGGAATGGGGTACTGGTGGAGGGATGGGTGCTGGAATACTGTATTACCAAGAACCAATTATGAACACCTTTGTAATTGTATGTCTCACGGTGGTATAATACAAAATTTTTTTAAAAAAATAAATAAAAAGAAAAAGAAACACTATAAGAAACAAACAAAAAAAAAGAAGTGAAAGACTTATAAATAGAAAACTACAAAACATTATTTCCAGAAATAAAAGGGAACATGAGGTGATGGTAACATTCCCTGATCATGAACTGGGAAGACCAACATAGTAAAATGGCAATGCAACTTAAAACATTATACAGATTCAACTCAATCCCTATAAGAATACCCATGACATTTTTTTCTTTTTTGGGGTCACAGCTGGCAATGCTCAGGGGTTACTCCTGGTTCTGCACTCAGGAATTACTCCTGGCAGTGCTTGGGGACCATATGGGATGCAGCCACATCCACCTGCCCACATACCAAATTCCACAGGATGGATATGTCATTCCCAATGTTCTCCCTTCTGAAATCCGACATGCCATTTCGTCGGTAAAGAAGGGAACAGCACCAGGCCCAGACAAAGTCAGACCCGAACACCTGAAGAATCTGCCGTCGGGACTCATCAATACACTAGCTCGGCTCTTCACACACTACCTGTCCGAATGCAAGGTGCCCTCCCAATGGAAAACCAGCAGGTCAGTTCTACTGTTCAAGAAGGGGAGACATTCGCGACATTGGCAACTATAGCCCCATCTACCTTTTGTCTGTAATCTACAAGCTGTTTACACGAGTCATCCTGAACAGGATTGGCAGAACACTAGATGAAGGACAACCATACGAGCAAGCTCGCTTCTGGAAAGGATTCAGCACAATCGACCATATCCACATAGTAACCAAGCTCATTGAGGTTTGTAGGGAGTACAAGATGCCGCTCTGTCTCATGTTCATTGATTTACAGAAAGCCTTTGATTCTGTAGAGACTGAATCAGTCATCGAAGCTCTAGCCAAACAGGGCGTTCAAACCCAATACATCAAGATGCTTCATGAGCTGTATTACGGATTCACCACCAGGATCTCACCATTCTGCAACCAAGTGATCATTGATGTCAAAAGAGGGGTTTGACAGGGTGATACCATTTCACCAAAACTCTTTAGTGCCATCCTCGAGAACATCATGTGACAATTATAATGGGAAGGTATGGGAGTGAAGATAGATGGTCGGCAACTACACCACCTCCGCTTTGCCGGTGATATAGTTCTAATAACACCAAGCATTAGCCAAGTGGCACAAATGCTGGCTGACTTTGACTGAGAATGTGGAAAGATAGGTCTACAGCTGAATCTTAACAAAACAATGTTCATGAAAAATGAACTAGCTCCAGAGACCCCATTCACTCTCAATGGAACTGATATCTCTAAATGCAGCAGTTATGTGTACCTAGGTCGAGAAGTCAACATGATGAACGACCTAAAACCTGAGCTGCGCAGGAGGAAGAGAGCAGCATGGAATGCCTTCAAAGGCATCAAAGAAATAGCTAAAAGGACAAAGAACCTCTGGCTCCGGGCACATCTCTTCGACTCCACCATTCTCCCTGCATTAACATACGCCTCAGAGACCTGGGCCCTACAAAAGCAGGATGAGAATGCTATTCGGGTCTCCCAGAGAGGAATTGAAAAGAGCTATGCTTGGAATATCATGCCTCACTCAAGTGTGAGAGAAGGAATCCGGAGCTCAGACCTCCGTTGCTATTCCAGAATCAGGGACGCTGTCTCGTTTGCCAAGGCTTCGAAAATCAGATGGGCTGGACATGTTATGCAATTTGGAGACAACTGCTAGACTAGAGCTGTTACTGACTGGATCCCACAGGATGTCAAAAGATCACGTGGCCGCCCAGCTACAAGATGGTCAGACTTCTTCGTCAAGACCCTGAAGGAATGGTTTGAGGTTCTTCATATTCCCTGAATCAACCAGATGCCATTGGGCTACATTGGCACGTGATAGGGTCCAATGGAAATGTTACTGGTGCCCGCTTTAGCAAATCAATGAATAACAGGATTCAAGTGACCAAGTGATCAAGTGATGGTACATAAACACAGTGGAATACTATTCTGCCTTAAAAGATGAAGTCATGCAATTTGCTGATGCGTGGTTGCTTCTAGAGTATCATGGCTAGTGAAATGAATCATAGGGTGAGGGACAGACAAAGAATGATCAAACTCATACATAGGAGACAAAAGAAACACACGAGGGGAATAACGGCTGCCCAAAGGCCACAGAAAAAGGAACAGAAGAATGAGTTCTTAGTAGGAAGCTTACCTTTGCGGGAGGTGAAGGGTGAGGGGTATAGGTCAGGGAAGGGACCACTAAGACAATGACAGAGGGACAAAGTCAGCCTGGACCAGAACTGGGTGTTGAAAGGAGGTAACATGACATGCATGTTACCCTCTTAGTAACAGCATTATAAACCCTAGCGACTAAAAGTGGGAAAGAATGAAAAAGAGGAAACAGTGCCTGCCATAGAGGCAGCTGGAAGGTTGGGTGGAACCTGGGGACATTGGTGGAGGGAAGTAGACACCGGTGAAGGGATTGGTGTTGGGACATTGTATGCTTGAAATTCAATCATGAATGACTTTATAATGTAATTCTCTGTGATTGAATAAAAAATGAGTGGAGAAGACAGTAAGATCTCATGGGACCGTCAGCCACAGGCTTAAGCGCCACCTTACTTTTGGTGCTTGACTGGAGGAAAGATAATTGTCTCATGGATGGAGCTCATTCATGCCCAGAATCCAGTCATGTCCACAGCTCATTGTCCATCTCGGCTAGTCCCTCCTCAGAATGTTGATAAGGACCGTTTAATTGTCTCATGCCACAGAGATGGATCAACTTATGAAATGGAGTTTTGTAGACCAGCAAATTCTGGTTTTAACAACAACAACAACAACAACAATAACAATGATAATAATAATAAGTGGGGGCATGGGAACTGCTTGGCGGGGCTTGTCAAGTGTCAGCTTCCTGCGAGGATCTTCAGGGGGTTCTCTGTCAAGAGTTTGGCTTTTCCTCTGGGGCTACTCAGGTTTCTCAGAGAGAAAGGGCTCACCCTTTCCCCTCCTGTGGACAGGAGAGTTTTGGATGCAGATTTCTGGGCATCGAGGGCCACGCATCGAGGGCCACACATCGCCAGCCTGCAACGTGGGTTTGTACAAGCCCATGCTTTCATACCTGTGCTCAGCACTACTGCTCCTGCCCTGGCTCAGCCTCGCTAAGGGTGGGAGAGAAGGGCGTGATGGGGAAGGTGCAAGAACGATGGAGGTGGAGGTGGGGCAGCGAGGCTTCCCAGCTTTAGGGCGGTGAGCCGGTGGGAAATCAATAACATCATCTTAAAAAACGAAGAGCGGGTCCAGCTTTCTGAGGCCAGGATGGCGTCTTGAAGCGTGACCTGCAGCGTGCAGGGACAGCCAGAGCGACTCCAACAGCTCTGCCCAGGCCTGTGGCATCAGCTGTGCCTCCACACAGCCCAGGTTCAGGGAGTCTCCAGTGCGGCCATTTTTGAGGCTTTCCAGGGGGGTCAGCAGTGTGCCCCCCCCCTGGGTCTCTCTCTCCTTGGTGCTAGCTTGGATAGGGCCCTTCCCTCTTGGCGAGGGCAGTTCCTCTGAGCATGCAGTGGTTTTCCTGGTCTCTCTCTCCCCATGGGGGCCATGTCTTAAGAAAAAAATAAGGGGTTGGGGCAATAGCACAGTGGGGAGAGCATTTGCCTTGGGGGCAGCTGACCAGTTTTCCGTCTTCAGCATCCCCTATGGTTTCTCGAGCACTGTCAGGAGTAAATTCCTGAGTGCAGAGCCAGGAGTAACCCCTGAGCATCGCCAGGTTGACCCAAAAAAGCAAATCATAAATAAATGGATAAATGAATGAATGAATGCACACTCAATAAACACACTTGGAAAAAATAAAAAAATAAAGGGAGCAAACACGCCCACTTTTTAGGCTGCCAGAGGCAAATGAGCACGGACTCATCTCTCCAAAACCAACTCTGGAGGAATTAGGGAACGTCACACAGAAACCAAACAATGACAAAAGTACGAAAAGAAAAACAGAACTCAGACAAAAGGCCTTGGGGAGCGGCCCTGCCCTCCCTCTCTCTCTCTGCGGCGCAGATGTGGAAGGGTGTATGTGCGCATGAGTGTGTGCACAAGTCTGTGTGAGTGCATGCACATGTATGTGATTGTATGTACATGTATGTGTGTGTCTGAACGTGAGTGCAGGTGCATGTATTGTGTGCAAGGGTGTGTGTGTATGAGTGTGCAAGAGTTTGAGCATGGGCGTGACAGTGCGTGTTTAGTGTGTCTATATGTGCGAGGGTATATGTGTGTGTATGTTTGTGTATTTAGTGTGCATAAGTATGTGTTTTAGTGTGTGTGTCTGTGTGTACATAGAAATGATCATGGTAAGGGACACTTTGCAAGATGGCAGGAGGTGACCATTCCCTTCTATTCCTCTTTGTGCAAACCCAGTCAGCTGACAGGTGTCAGTGGGATCAGGCTGTGTGTGTGTGTGTGTGTGTGTGTGTGTGTGTGTGTGTGTGTGTGTAATGCAGGTGTCAGCTTTGGGCACTGCCTCTCTCTGCCCTTGAAAGCCCTGCAGACGCCTTTCCAACCTGGCTACATTTAGGGAATCACTGGTGTTGTTACAAACCGGCTCTGCGGCCACCACTCCTAGGACTTTCTCTGAGCGATCCTGGTAGCCCATGGGCAGCTGCGTGAGGTCACCTCTACATGCTGTTGCTTCTCCCTGATGCTTGCAAGTGGCCCTGAAGACTTGCCCAGGGACTGTGGAGGCGGGAGCCTGAGTCTCCTTGGATTCTCCATCTCTGCTCAGCCTTCTGTTACTGCTGGCCTCTACTACTCCCACCCAGTCCCCTCCCCATAAATCACCCATTATTTAGAGTGACAAGGGGTGCATGTTACTGTTCCCCTTTCTGTGAATTTTTTTTGCTTGATTTTGGCCTCATCTGGAGCTGCTCAGGGCCTGCTCATGGATCTACATTCAGGAATCACTCCTGGAGGTCTCAGGGGACCATATGGATGGCGGGGATCGAACCCGAGGTGGTTGCATGGCCAACATCTTATCTGTTGTACTATCTCTCCAGCCCCCTTTCTGTAAATTTTATTCTTTATTTTTTGGACCTCATCTGGCAGCGCTCAGGACTAGCTTCTGGCTCTGTGTTCAGGGGTCACTCCTGTTTGTGCTCAGGGGGGCATATTTGGAGCTAGGAATTGAACTGGGGCTAACTGTATGCAAGCAGCCAACTTAGCCCCGTATTGTTTTTCTGGTCCCTCTACCATTGGTTTTAAGCACATCAATGTAGGCAACACATAACTGCTCCTAGATTTTAAAATTCAACTAGATTCTGTATTTAGCAGCTTAACAGATTTAGATTTAATGTAACTGCTACTCTAATCAGCCTTATTGGTGCTATTACGTATTTTCCATATGTTTTCCGATATATCCCAAATATTTCCTACATACTCAATTTTTCATTGGATAGATTGAAATTCCTTTGATATCTTACGGATTTAAATTTCTATTTATCCAATTTTCCATCGGATAGATTGAAATTCCTTTGGCATTTTAAGGATTTAAATTTCTGGTTTTGCTTTTCTGGTGTATGCCTTTGAATTGAGTTCATGTTTGTGTTCATTTATTTCTGTTGGTTTCCATATATATGCACATATTATATATAAACACATTTATCTATATATATATTTTACTAAAGTATTACCCACAAAAAATATTGACTAGAATTTTATTTATTTATTTATTTTAGCTTTTTTTTCACACCCAGTGATGCTCAGGGGTTACTCCTGGCTCTTCGCTCAGAAATTACTCGGGGGGACCATATGGGATGCTGGGGGTCGAACCTGGGTTAGCTGCATGCAAGGCAAACACCTTACCCGTTGTGCTATTGTTCTGGCCCCTAGAATTTTATTTTTTGTTATATATTTCCCCCCAATTAGGTAAAGACTTTAGGCCAGTTTTTACCCAATTAACAGAAATTTGAGGCGACAATAAACTTTGATTGTCCTTCTCTCCCTATGTTTTGCAATCTCTTGTTTTATTTTCATTTCTGTGTTGTTATCCAAAATTGCTTCCAAGAAGATTTTTTGAGGGGCCTCTTGGTGTTCTGTGGGGCTTCCCCCTGTGATACTCAACCTGACCATGCAGACCAAATGATTCAGTGACCGAATGATCTGCTTTTGCGGCGAGACCAGGTTGCTGACCTTTCTACTTGGGACCAGTGGTGTTGGGGGGCCTTGAAAGCTGCACACGGCAGTGCCAGGCGCCAAACTTTGGGCCTCACATGCCAGCCCTGCTTCAACCCTTTGAGCTATCTCCCAGCCTCTCAATCATTGAGGCTGTGCATTAGAAGAAAACCTTAACATGTTCATTATAACCCTATGGCTTACCAAGTTGTTCATAATACCAAAGGCTGCATGCAAGCAAGTAGCAATCCTGCCCTTCTCCGGCCCCCATCTCTGCGCTTTTAGTTGCCTAAGTCAGCCGGGTTTTGATGCCAGATACAACAGAGCCTCGCACACAGCACTGACGCTTTAGTTCTCTTGAATTGCAGCAAGCCCTTGTGCTTCTTTCCACCATGGGTCCACTGTCCACTCTGGGCTTACCAGCCTCCATGACTCTTGTGGTTTTCACCCCGCACGTCCATCATTTTATAGGCGGCGCAGGTCCCTAGCCTGGAGCACCCCGCTGGGCCTGTAACCAAGAGCTGTCCAGGCTGTGCGCCCACGGGCTGGGCACGCCAAGGGGGAGCGTTTTGTCTATCTGATTTGAGCGGCCCCCTTTCAGGAAGCCCCTTCCTGGTCTCCAAAGCCAGCGCCTGGCCTTTCCGGAGGGTGTGTGCCTGTGTGTTTGGGGGGGGCTTCCTTCATGTCCCCTTTCTGACCACAACTGGAAAAGGCTGGTCTCCACCAGAAGCCTCTTCTGGTCAGATTGGAACCCCACCAACTCACCCCCGCCCCCAAGAGCCCCGCATTCACGTGGTGCATGGTTTTGCTCACAGGTTCTGGGCTCCAGGGGGGCTATTATTCTGCCTGCCCCCACCCCTCGACATGTCTGAGGCTCACAGGCCAGTTGCTTTCCAGTTACTCTTGATCCAAGCTTGGCGGTTCCACCCATTCGATTTCAGTGACGCCTATCTCCACAGATGGCACAATTCTGTGCCATTGTGTTCCTGGTCCCGAGCAGCCGGTGACATATGCTGGGACTCTCCCGCTTGGTCCCTGGCCGAGCATCATGGCTCTCTGTTTCCTTCTCTGCCCCTAAGCAGCTCCTTGTAGATTCTTGGAGGCCCTGCGGATATCCTGTTTCTTGTCCGCTGCTCACCGACTAATGTTGGCAACTGTTGACAGTCCTTGCTGGAAACAGCGGTTACTGTAGTTATTGCTAAATGGGAGCGACGCCGGTACTGAGGTCAGGATGCTTTTCAACTCCTGGGGGGGCTGCGTGGGGGCAGATTGAAGCTTCCTCCTTGACTATTCCGAGGGGGAAATGGGGACGAAGAACTCGGGGTTGCATCTGTGCGCTGCTACCTGCGCCCACCCTTCATTTCACCACCGTTGGAGGCCGGCTGCAATACAGCCACAGCCATTCTGCCGAGGCGGAAGGACTTTGCTCATCGAAAAGCTGGTGGAACGTCGGTCAGTCCCCTGCCCAGGGACCCGGGTGCTCGCTGACCTCGGGCTCCCCAGGCAGGGCTGGATTATCGGGGAGCCTGTGGAAGCAGCCCTTCTGTTGCTCTTGGTAATGAAGCTCTCTGGAAGGGGGCCAAGGCGGCTGGGGTCAGATCGGGTTTCCAAAGCTGATGTCCCAAAGCCCCAAGCGAGTGTATTAAGCCTCTGACTCTCCCCTCGGAACTCACCCTCCTCCTAACCAATCAAACAGCACAACACACACAAGAGGCCCTTGGCAGGGGTGAGCAGGCTCCAACCCCAGACCCAGGCCTGCCTGGTTGTGGCTAAAGCTGTCCTTAGGTGGCTAGGATGCCACCCCAAAGCCCCCACCCAGACGCTGAGACCACCTTGCTCCCAGCACTGGCCCTGAGCGCCTTCCAGACCCTTTCAAAGGCCAGGGAGAGGGAAGGCTCCTGCTTCCTCCCTACTCCGTTCTCTCAACTCTGACCTTCACCAGTGACTCATCGCACAAACAGGGATAATTGGAAACAGGTGATGGGGAGGGCGCCAGGAAAGCACCAACTGTTGGGGTGACGGTTTCCGATTTCTCACCCGGGACTGGGAATGCGGAGCTCAGGAGTGGCTCAGCACTAAGTCTGTGCGGTGACTGTTCTCTCTTCTGGCCCCACCCCAGCCCGGGGCCTCGGGTTGGATTTCCCTGTAGACATGTAGCTGAGCGGTAGGGTTTGTGTGTCAGGGTTGGTGGTGTTCTCCCAGGAGCCCAAAGCATGGGACCAGTGTGACCTGCCAGGATGCATGGAAGCTGCCCAGGAAACCAATCTCCTGCCTACAGGCCGCGTACCCCTGTCCCATCTAGGATTACTGACCGCCCCCGGGGCGGTCCACTCCATGGTGCAGACCCCAAATTCAGTCCAGAGAGACAGAGCAAAACACAGAGGTGCAGGATGTATTTCTAATTGCCCTGCTCCAGGGGATTTTTCCTGAGAGTAAGTGCAGGACCTGAGCTGTAATCGGAAACCTGAGGCTAACGCAGGAGATGGTGCAAGCAGGCTTGGCTACAATTTCCAGAACACAGTTGGAAAGTGGGAGCACCCACTGCATTTAGAGTGTCTTATAATCTTCTCTAGAAGCAAATGGGGCTGCTTCTCTGATCAATTTTTTTAAAAGTGTCTATGATACAGCTTTCCTTTGAAAACATGCTCTGTAGGGGCTGGAGTGATAGTACGGCCCCCTATTTACCTTACATGCTGCTCATCTGGGTGTGGTCCTCAGCATCCCATATGGTCCCCAAGCATCGTGTCAGGAGTGATCCCTGAGTGCAGAGCCAGGAGTAAGCCCTGAGCATTGCTGGGGGTGACCCTTAAACAACATAAAAACAAAACAAAACAAAAAGCAAACAAGCCAAAAATATACTCTGTTATCTTGCAATCTCTTTTCAGGCAGAGCTTGGTACCTATGGCTTGCTTCCATCCCCATCCACTATATGTGTTCAACAAACATTTGTGGAATGAATAGCCAAGACTTGACATGTCTGCCACTAGGTTAGTTCTTTATCAACCCGACTGTCTCCCTTTTGCAAATCATTTTATTTTCCTTTTGAAAACGGAGTGGAGCGACTCATGATTCCAGGTAGAGGATGGTTCTATTCCAGCTTTCTGTCTGCAGCCTTTCTCAGCCTACTTGGGGTCAGGAGAACCACCCTTCTGTGACCTTAGCTGGCGGGGCAATAGTAGTAGTGGTGGTGTAGATTCTCGGCTCAGAGCTATCTGGGAACGTAAGTCATTTTTGCCTTTTCTCATGTGGGAGATACATTGGCCAGAGGCACTCTATACTGAGGGGTTCTATGCTTCAGAGAGGCCCCTTGAGATGCTTAGGGGACCATATGTGGTGCTGGGCCTTGAGCCAGGTTGACCACCTGTGCTATCTCTCTAGTCCAATGCTGATTTTATTGAGGCATAATTGACTAATAACATCTCGGGAGTACGAAATAAGCAATTCATATTTGTATATATCACAAAATGGTCAGCACAATGAGCCTGGCTAGCAGAGGTCCCCATCAGTAGCTACAAATTTTACTTTTTGTCACGGGAACCTTTAAGATTTTCTTTCTGAACAACTTCCTAACATTCAGAGCAGTATTATTGGCTGTAATGTTTAAGATACACATTACATCCCAGGGTCTCTTTATTTTTTGTACCTGGAATTTGGTTCCTTTTCACCTCCTATCTCCTTTCTAAAACAACAGTCATCTCCTGTATCTGAACTTGGTGTTTGTTCATATTTCACATATAAGGGAGCATGTAGGGTACTTGTATTTGTAGATCTGATTTATCCCTCTTAGCATAAAGTTCTCAAAATTCTTCAATGGTGGGATTGAAGTGGGATTTCACTGTTTCTTATAGCCAAGAGTATTCCAGGTGTCTGTACATACACACGGGCACACACATGCACCGCAGCTTCCTGGCCCACTGAACCATCAAGCAATGCATTGCTCCTTCCATGCATTCACAATTTTAGACAAGGTTGTAATGAGTGTGGTAGTATCCTCTTTTTTTTAATGAGTGTTTTCATTTTCTTCAGATGAAATACACTGAAGTGGGATGACTAGATTGCAAAGTAATTTTATTTTGGATTTTTAAATGTTTCAAACTTTAATTAAACTCTGATTTACAAAGTTGTTTGTTTATAACTTAGTTGTTTCAAGTATTCAATCCCTAACACCAGACCTACCTTGAATGTGTCCTTCCCTTTACCAAAGTCCCCAGTTTCTACTTACTTGCCAAGTCTGCCTCCTTAGCAGGCACAAAATAACTGACTTTATATTGCTTGTAACGTATATATCATAATGATGTTACTAAGGTAGGTCTGATGATTTACTGAGTTGTTAGTGCTGGTTGTATTTGCTGTGTTATTGTTTTCACTTACTGAGCTTGGTGGGCTTCTTTGCAACCTTCCCATCTAAAATTTTCAGTGCTTTTACTAGGCTGTCAGTGCTGTGAAATTCGAGCTGTCACATGGCTGTATATGCGTATGTGGCCACATATTACAGAAGCTGTGAAACTGGGATGATTTAGCAGCTTGGAGTTTCTTAGAGATAAGTCATGGAGCTGGACAGTTTATGTGCTGAAGGAAGTTCAGTGTGGGTGGAGTGCTGGACCTTCTGGTAGGGCAGGGACTCAGCTACCCCTATCTCAAGCAGGCTCCAGAAATCTCAGCTCAGTGACTGGACCTATCTGGAACACTCCACTTTGGCCACTCTCCTTTTTAAATTTTTTTATTTTATCTATCTATCATCCATCCATCCATCCATCCATCCATCCATCCATCCATCCATCCATCCATCCATCCATCCATCCATCCATCCATCTATCATCTATCTATCTATCTATCTATCTATCTATCTATCTATCTATCTATCTATCTATCTATCTATCTATCTATCTATCTATCTATCTATCTATCTATCTATCTATCTATCTATCTATCTATCTATCTATCTATCTATCATCTATCTGTCTGTCTGTCTATCTATCTATCTATCTATCATCTATCTATCTATCTATCTATCTATCTATCATATCTATCTATCTATCTATCTATCTATCTATCTATCTATCTATCTATCTATCATCTGTCTGTCTGTCTGTCTATCTATCTATCTATCATCTATCTATCTATCTATCTATCTATCTATCTATCTATCTATCTATCTATCTATCTATCTATCTATCTATCTATCTATCTATCTATCTATCTATCTATCTATCTATCTATCTATCTATCTATTTGCTTTTGGGTCACACCCAGCAATGCTCAGGGGTTACTCCTGGCTCTTCGCTTGGGAATTACTCCTGGCGGTGCTTGGGGGACCATGTGGGATGCCTAGGACTGAACCCAGTCGGCCGTGTGCATGGCAAACACCCTCCCACTTTGCTATCGCTCTGGCCCCAAATTTTTTTAATTTAATGTAATATCTTTTTGTGGATCACACCTGGCTATGCCCAAGGGTTACTCCTAGCTGTTCGTTCAGGAATTACTCCTGGCAGTGCTCAGGGAACCTTAAATTTTTTAAAGGTAACCCCATTCTGTTTTCATAGTGGCCTTAGCAACTTATATTCATCTCCAACAGTTCCATTTTTTCCCCACATTCTCACTGATTCTCCTGCTCCTCCTTCTCCTCCTTCTCCTTCTCCTTCTCCTCCATCTCCTCCACCACCCCTCCTCCTCACCTCCTCCTCCACCTCCTCCCTCTTCCTTCACCTCCTCCTCCTTCACCTCCCTCCCTCTTCCATTCCTTCTCCTCCACCTCTTCTTCCTCCACCTACCTCCTCCTCCTCCTTCTTCTCCCTCCTCCTCCTTCTCTCCTCCTCATCCTCTTTTCTTCTCTTCTAATCCTCCTCCTCCTTCTTCTTCTCCTCTTCTTCCTCTTCTCCTCCTCCACCTCTCCTCCTCTTCCTTTTCCTCTTCCTCCTCTTCTTCCCTCCTCCTCCTCTTTCACTTCCTCCTTATCCTTTTCATGTGGAGATGCTCAGGAGCTACTCCCAGTTCTCTGCTTGGGCGTTGCTCCTTGTGGTGCTCATGAGATCATGCAGTGATGGAGATCAAACCCAGGTCTCTGTGCAAAGCAGTCATTCAGCCCATAAACACTCTCTTTGACATACTCATTTTGAAAGTATCCTTTTGGTTTCTTATTGTGGTTTTGATTTGCATTTCCTGGTGATCAGCGATGTCAGTTTTGGAAAAACATTTGGGGAACTTAGACTCTGTCTGGTTTGAGTCTTTCTGTAATCTGGAATTACGGAACTGAGAGAGACCGATACTTGCACATGTACACTTGAGAATCTGTTGCATCTTGGCAGGCTGGTGGATGGTTTTAGGATGGTGGTCTTCCAGGAGAGGAGACGTGGGAGGTAGCCAGAGTGCCTCAGTTCCCTGGGGTAGAAGGAAACCACAAGATTTCTTGGTTTCTGAGAGAGGTTTATGCATCTTTTCTTGATATTATTCTCCCTTCTTAATTGAACTTACTCCAGTGCAAGTACTCTTGATAGTTCTCTTACCATGTTCTGTGATCTGATTCTAATGTGTACATGAATGTTCATCTTACCTTCCAGTAATAAATGACAGAAGGGCACAGGTTTGAGGTTAGCAACACTTTCTAAGCTTCTGGCTTCTGCCTCCCTTTACTAGCATTTCCTTGCCTTGTTTCTAACCGGGTATCCTGAACAGAATATGGGGCATCAATGAAAGCCTGATAATGGAGAAAAGTATTTGCCCAAAACTCATTTGATAAGGGCTAATATGCAAGTCCTTTATATAAAACACTTATAAAACTTAGCAACAATAAAAAAATCAAAACATGGGGAGAATAAATGAACAGACACCTCTTTAAAGAAGACACACAGAAGACCATTATGAAACACTTATGAAACAATGTTCAACATCACTTACCATCAGGGAAATGCAAATCAAAACAACAATAAGGTATCATCTCCCACTAGAAAGACTGGCACACATCAAAAGGGACAAAAACAACAACTGCTGGTGTGAATTGGGGAGAAAAGGGAGCCCTCTTTCACTGCTGTGGGAAATTCAACTGCTTCAGCTTCCTTGAAAACCAACATGGAATGTCTCAGAAAGCTACAAACTCAACTTCCAATCAGCCCAGCACTTCCACTTCTCAGTGTCTACTTCAAGGGCCCCCAAACATTATTTCGAATAGACTTTTTGCTGCCCGATATTCACTGCAGCACAAGTCACTGTAACCAAGATCTGCAAACAACCTAAGAACAGGTGACTGGGCAAAGAAACTATGGCATATATGCACAGTGGAATATGGCTTGGCTAGGTGACTAAACACAATCATGCGATTTGCTCTTCTAAAGATAGACCTGGAGGGGACGGTGCTGAGGTTAGTCAGTTGGACAGAGAGACACAGATACAGAATGATTGCTCACACACGTGGGAGTAGGTGCACGGCAAGGGAGCGACAGTTGGCTACAGGCATCAGAACCGGAGAGCATGAGCTACAGAACTGAGCTGACCTCCAGAGGTGGGTGGGAGGGGGTCCGTGGGACATTGGTGGAGGGAGGTGGGTTGTGATGTTGGAAGGCTGTATTCATGAAACTCTGCCAGGAACAGATGTAAAGCGTGGGGTTCCGATACAAGATAAAGCATTAAAGAAAAAGGCGGGTAAGCACTAGTTTAGAGTGAGAAAAGCTGCTAAATTCCAGCGTGTTTGTGTTCTTGTTCTACCCATCTTGCTCTGCTTCAGCTGCACTGAAAATGACCAAGGACAGTGCCTGAACTTCAGGCTTCTGGAGGCTGAAGGGTCAGAATCCAGGTGTCAGCTGACTCTGGGGGCTGGCAGCGCCTCTCTGCCTGGCTGTCCGCTTGCTGCGTCCTCCTACAGGAGGTGGAGGTGGTGCTGGCTTTCTTCCGGGCTCACCCTGGTGACCTCATCCGAACTCAATGACCTCCCAAAGGGCTGGCGGTGAGAATTTCAATATACAACTGGAGATGGGCTCAAATACATGTTCCACACCATTACCCATTGCCCGGAATTTTTCTTGACTGTTTTGGGCCACACCTGCGGTATTCAGGGCCTACTGCTTCCTCTGCTCAGGGGTCACTCCTGGTGGTGCTCAGGGGGCCATGTGCTTCTGGGATCAGACGCCAGTCTTCACATGCCGTGTGTGTGTGTGTGTGTGTGTGTGTGTGTGTGCACTGCCCTTTGAGCATCCTCTCTGGCCCCACCATAAATTAAAAATTTTTGTTTTAATTTTTACGTATTTGAAAATATCGCCTTTTACCTCAATTTTGAGAATTTCAAGATATATGTTTATATATGTGTGTATATAGCTGCGTTTTCTTATGAATTGTGTTTACTTATTTAGTCTGCATTCTACTTATAAGGATATATATTCATAAAATTTTATTTTTCTCATGATTTTGGCTCTGGGGACCACACCTGGTTGTACTCTAACTCTGTGCTCAGGGATCATTCTTGGGGGCTGCTCTAGGAACTGTATGTATCAAGCCCTGATTGACTGCATCAAGGCAAGTACGCTCTTCACTACACTCTTTCTTCAAAATAATTTTTCCCTCAACCTACCAGTCAGAAATAACAGCTAGAATATCCTGCTGTTTCTTACTATAATTCTAATAGTCCTATGTATTTTTAAGTTGTATTTTTAGTTAAATAAAGTTTAAGGTTGTAATAATTTCCTAGTGTACTCTATTACTATATTGTGATCATGTTTTCCTCCTGTTCAAGCCGTCTTCATATAAAATTTGCTTTATTTTATGTCTTGAAACAATACTCTTTCATTTTTTTTTGTTTATTTTTCCTAGTGTATGTTTTGTTCTTATATTTCTTATCTTTCTATCATACTATGTTTTAAGATTAACTCTTGTAAAAGCAAATGGTCAGATTTTGATTTTCAGAAAGTAATATGAGACTTTCTTTTGCGCTGGTATACACATAGGTATTATAGTTACAGATTTATTTTTGCTATTTACTATCAGCCTGTACAGTTTATCTATTTTCCATTTTATTGGAAAAAATTTCTCTTTTAATGCCTTTTGTTTTTATTTCATTTTAAAATGTCTTTTTCCTTTCCAAATTGATTTTTTTCATTTTTTTCTGCCTCTAATTTTGTTATGTGTGTGTTAGCTTCTGTTATAGGTAATTTTACTGACCCCCCAAAATCTAATGTACTTCACCTTTATACAGAGTTAAACCTTACATTTACAAAATTTTTGACAAAATCTAAAACCTTAGACATGTTACCTCAGACTAAAATCTTAGACTATGTTACCATAAACTGCCTACTCATATTTCACAATATATAGGTCCAAAATTTTAGTTTTTCTTTTTTTTTTACTTATATCTTTACTATCATTGCTTGAGTCCATGTTTCTTTATAAATAACCAAATATTTGCCAATTTCTTTGGTCCACTTTATTAAATTTAAATTTTCTTTCTATCTTATTTTCCCCTCTCTGAAATAATATTTTTATTAGTCATGTATTGCTAAGAAAAAAAGCTGTCTAGTGTGACTAGAAATATCTTTATATGTCCTCATTCTTAAATCACAGTTTAACCAAGTTTAGCACTCCTAGCACATTATGGTCTTGTATTTTAAAATTTCCCTCTTTTCTATTTAATTATTTACTTATAGAAAAGCCCTGGATTTCCAGCAATGATAATGTAAATCATTATCATTACCTTACACCACCTTACTGTGTAAGTCTATAGTTTCTAGGTTTCTTTTTTTTTCTTTTTTTTTTTTTTTGTGGAATCTTTAATTTTTTTCTAAGTACAGCAACATGTCATTCAAAAATAGTTCTAGTTTGACTGCTTTTTTTTATTAGGATGGCCTTAATATATCTTTCTTGCCTAATTGCTTTGGCAAGGACTACAATACATAGTGAATAGTGGGGGTGAAAGGGACGACCTTGTCTGAGGTACTTCTTTAGAGTCGTTCTCAGTTGATTTCTTCCAGCTCTCTTGAGAATATTAGCATTTTGGAAACATTTAAATCTTACTTTCTTGGTAGTAGGGCTTCTGCACCAGTGGTCTCTACAAAATTGTGCCAAAAAGTGGAATAATAAGGATAAGTTCACAGTTGCAAATTCTTAAGGTTTTCTTTATCCAGCCAACGTTTGGGTCAATTATTAAAAGCTTCCTTTTAATAACTGTGGTTTCTCTTGGTCAATAAGTGGAATTTCTTCTCTTCCCTCAAATTCATTCTACTAGTGCAGTCATTGGGGCGGGGAGATAGCCCTCGGGGTGTAGGAACACGCGCTTTGCCTGGGCATAGAACTGTTGGGAGAAGTTGACTGAGGATTCCCCGAACATTGCTAGGGAGGTTCTACCCCTTCCAAAAGAGTAGAGTCATTTAGGTCCTGGCTCCATTTAGGAGTCTCAGAGTTACCTCCCGTGGCACTGGCATCATCTGTACTGGTAAGACGGTCCCCACGGCCTTTCATTTTGGTATATATGTGCTGCCGAAGTGAGCACAGGGCCTTTCATTTTGGTTGGGGTAACTCCTATACTCCAACAGAGAGGGTCATAACTTTCTGATACTTATTCTCCTGCTCACTTCTAACCCTTAAGGCTGGGTGTATGAGCATCTGCTGTTACTTTATAATAAATTCAGCTTTGGTTTTTACAGGGTATTTGCTAAGCTTCATCTGCATTTGAAAGCATTTTTTAGAGGAAAATTATCCAAGTTGTTGATTCCTTCTTAAAGCTAAAAAATAGAATGGTCACTATCCTATATGCCAGTACAGAACTACTATCTGTTTTCCTTTGTTTTGTGCCCATACCTGGTAATACTCTAGCTCTGTGTTCAGGAGTCACTCCTGGGGGGGCTTGGTGGGACGATATGGGGTGCCAGGGATAGAAACTGGATCAACCTCATGCAGTCAGGTGCCTTACCTGCTGTACTATCACTCTGTCCCCTAAACTACCATCTTATATGGTCATTATGGCAGAGCGAAATAAATTGCTAAAGCGAAGATATATTTTAATGCTGTACAGATTCCTGAACTGTGTAATGTGGAAAAAAACCCAAACTAATTATATTGATTTTAGGAAGTTCTCTGGTACTATCTTTGCTGCCTATGAGTAGAGTAGCAGTAGGAAGATGTCATGATAAAACAGAGTTCTCAATAAACATGTCAACCAGACAAGTAGCAGAGGTCTGGAGAAGAATCGGGGTGTGTGCACATGCTTTGCATGGGGAGGCCCAGGTTCGATCCCAGCACCACAAGATCCAAGACCACCACTGGAATTGGCCCTCAAGCATAAAGCCAGGAGTAGCCCCTGAGCACTGTTAGGTGTGGCCCAAATACCCAAAACACCATCACCAGAAACAAACACAAACCATCACCCCCCAACAGACACTATGTCAGCAACCACAATAAAACACATAGTCAAGGGCGGGAGAGAGGATGCCAGGTTAAGTACTTGCCCAGAACCGATTGCCTAGTTCTAAGCCTAGAGCTTAGAAGCTGCACAGAAAATATATAGGAATAGATTTTAAGTGGCGAAGGGGGGTCGGACTGATAGCCCAGCGGGTAGGGTGATTGCCTTGCATGCAGTCTGGCCGGTGCCAGCTCAGGTTCAATCCCGGCATCCCATATGGTCCCTCGAAGCACCGCCAGGAGTAATTCCCTGAGTGCAGAGCCAGGAGAAACCCCCTGAGCACTGCTGGGTGTGACTCAAAAAAGCAAAAAAATAAAAGTGGCTAGTTATTTTGAGATATTGTGTGATTTCGGGGTAACTTTCTTCAAAATATGTTCATTATTCTGACTCCTCAAAATATTTTATTGGAAAAGTTTCCATTGGCCAACAAACTGGTAAAATCCTGCTTTGATAGTACTCAATGAATGCCACCATACAAAACTGAGAAGTCTTAGAGTTAAAAAAAAATAAATGAGAACATTTTTGGTTTGCTTTTTGGGTCACATCTGGTGATGCTCAGGCTTTTTGCTGGCTCTGTACTCAGGGGTCACTCCTGCTGTTGCTTGGGGGCCATCTGGGTGCTGCTTATTGACCAGACTCTGGTGTGTGCCAGGAAACTTTGCTTACTATATTATGTCTCTGGCTCCATTGAAAAAATTTTTAAACCCAGAATATTACAAATCTTATTGATAGGACAAAATCCTCCTTTTTAAGTAGTTTTTGTACTCTGTTCTGTAAAAACAGAACTTGGGAAATACTATCGTATTGCTTTTGTCAAGATAATGTTTAAATATTTAGTTCTCCAAACAAGAAATATTTATAAGTTTTTATACTATAAGTATCTTATCAATTCAAAATTAAATCAAATTCATACATAAAATTAAGTAACAAAAAATCCCTCCAAAGGAAAATGCAATAATTTCCTTATTTATTAAAGAGCCTAAATATATTAAAAATGATTTTTACAGTAAGGTAAATATCTTAACGCTAACATATTGAAAAGAAACAACATTGCAAGCATACATTTCCTTATTTTAATTAAAATATTAAAGTTTAATTGAACCATACTGGGAATGTTTTGTTCTGAGTATGATATCACTCTGCAGGAGAAGATGAAATGGGTCTGTCATGTGTTTCCAATAAACTACCCCCACCCCAAGCAAAGATTCTGTAATGGCAAGGGGCTTGTTAGTATGCTCTTTGACTTTATCCATCGTCCCATGGCCCGAGAGCTCAGATAATGTGATAGAGAAACTCCAGTGCATTTATTTTTGATATTCACTCTATCTATGCATCTATGTATCTAATCAATTATAAATCTGTTACCACAGGATAATGCTTGGGGGAATCAGGGAATGGGTTGGGCCACACCCAGCAGGCTCAGGTTATCCGATCTCTGTACTCAGAAATTACTCTTGATGGTGCTGGTGACGGCTTTGAACCAGGTTTGTGGTGAACGCTGCATGCAAGGTAAGTGTCTTACCTCCTGTTCTATCTCTCTTGCTCCCTTTCAAAAATGATTATTCTTTCATTTGGTGTGTCCTAAATGCCCAAAGCATCACTACCAGAAACAAACACAGCCATCACCACCAGTAAAACACATAGGCAAGGGTCAGAGAGACAGGACAGTACATTGGTGTTGCTTTTATTTGATTTTTGGTTTTGTTTTTGTGTCACATCCTGTGTGCTCAGGGCTCACTCCTGCCTCTGTGCTCAGTGGGCACTCCTGGCCGGGCTCAGGGGACTACAGCATGCGTGGTGATCGGACTGAACGGGATCTACCATTTGCAAGCAAGTGCCTGAACCCCTGTTTCAGCTCTTCTATTTATACAGGAGAATTGTGCTTAACAAATGACTCTCCAGGCCTCTGTAGCTACAGTTAAGGCCCCAGAGGCTGTGGCCAGGCTTGATTATCCTGAGTAGACACATTCTGAAGGTTGCCCGGGTGGTCCTGAGAAGAAGGAATTGCCGTGTGTGTGTGTGTGTGTGTGTGTGTGTGTGTGTGAATGTGGGTTCCCTTGCCCGCCTGCCCCATCACATATCACATAGAAGTTTCTCTGGGAGGCGTCTTGGCTGGGACTCACTCTTGAACTGGTGGATGGGTGGTGGGTGTTGGGGGAGCAGCCTGGCCTCCTGAGACCGTGCTTGTGCTTGGAGGAGGGGACACTCAACCTATTGAGTTGGTGTTGGGAGGAATGTGGACATGGAGAGAACCAGGATGGACACCAGAAAGATGGTCTTTCTGGTGACTGGACCCTGCAACCCACCAGCATCAACCCAGTGCTGGCGGGCTCCAGGGATGGCCGCCATGGCTGCCACCACCCCGCCTGCTGCAACACGTGCTCACTCTGCCAGGACTTGGGGAGCTGGATGGGAAGTCAGGGGAACTGGAGCTGGGTGTGTGGGTTGCCTCTTGGCAATGTGGGAAATTGGGGCAGTGGGTGGAGCAGCAGGGGGGAAAGGGAGAGCCATGATGCCACCTGTCTCCCCGCCACCTCACTTCCTTCCTCCCTTAAAAGAGGACTCTTGATTTTACTGTGGAAACAATGTACCCAGGGAAAAGGCTAGACTGACTTCCCTTATGGTAAGGTATAATCATGTGGCTAAATTTTAACCTATATATATATATATCACTGTATCACTGTCTTCCCGTTCATCATCGATTGGCTCGAGCGGGCATATATATATATATATATATATATATATATATATATATATATATATATATAATGTTGGCTATTAGTATATATAGTAAGTTCCAGGCAACTTTCTAAATGTATATAAAATGTATTTATATATAAATATTTATATCATTGATCACTGTCTTCCCGTTCATCATCGATTTGTTCGAGAGGACACCAGTAACATCTCCATATGACCTGTCTCATGCAAGTAGAGCCCAAGGGCGCCTGCTTGCTCCAGGAACATAAAAGCTTCAAACCATTCCATCAGGTTGTGGGAATGAGGTCTATAATTGTTACTGGTATTTGGCATATCAAATACGACACGGGTAGCTTGCGGGTAGCATACTCTTGTAGTCATCTCAAAATCCAGCATTTATTGATGAACTGTGCAGCCGAGCTGTGATAGGCTGGTCTGCTTGGTGGAATTCTGATGAGGGGAAAGTCCGGATGTAGAAAATGGAGGCCCTCATGGAGTGGGGGGGTCGTCTGGCTTGTTGTGAAGCTCTGCTGGGTGGCGGACAAGGGCTAGAACCTGCCATCCATCCCGGACGCCTCATGAGTGGCTGGGCACAGGAGAGCCAGTAGCAGCTCTGCCCCATGTCTGTGAGTCTCTGGATCAGCATACCTGGGCCGGATTAAAAAAGACTGCGGCAGGGTGGATATTTATATAAAATATTTATATATATAAATAAATATAATATTCACTTGTATCACTTGTCTTCCCATTGTTCATCGATTTGCTCAAGTGGGCACTAGGAACATCTCCATACATCCTGTCACATGCTAGTGTAGCCCAAGGACAACTACTTGCTCCAGGAACATGAAGAGCCTCAAACCATTCCTTCAGGTCATGGGAATGAGGTCTATAATTGTTACTGGTTTTTTTGGCATATCAAATATGACACGGGTAGCTTGCTAGGCTCTGCTGGGTGGTTGGTATACTCTTGTAGTAGCCTCACATTTCGTGCATGTATTGATGAAACAGGGAAAGATCAGCTTTTCTCTGAGTCTGAGTCTCTGAGTCTCTGGTTCAGGCATACCTAGGCTTGAAATAGATGGCTGTAGGATGGGACTCTGATGAATAGGGCCGGAATGATAACCCAGCAGGGAGGGCACTTGCCTTGCATGTTGCTGACCTGGGTTCAATCTCCGGCATCTTATATGGTCCCTCGAGCACTGCCAGGAGTAACCCCTGAGCATTGCCTGGTGTGACCAAAAAAGCAAAAAAAATTTTTTTAAACATATATATTTATATAAAAATATTTTTTAATATATTATACATTTGAAATTCTTGGAAGTTCCATACAACTTACTCTCTCTCTCTATATATATATATATATATAATACATATATACATATATATATACATATATACATATATACTATATACATATATATACATATATATATATATATACATACATATGTATATTTATGGAGTGTCTCACTTCTA
>JAJIBD010012849.1:0-25335 GCA_021461705.1 Cryptotis parvus | reverse complement strand
CGAAATAATTTGCATAAAGTAAATACTTGGCTGTGAGTTCTTTCATGCACAAAATTGCTGTAGAGAACATATGCTACACTTAATTAGTGACAAATCCTGTCATTTCTTTTAAAGCCTGTCTTTAATTGGTCATTAAATGTTTGTTACTTAGCTCATGCACCAGCAGTATGTGGGGGCTGTTGACTTCTTTCTCCCAGATATTAACATAAGTGACACATTGGCCAACAAAAACATCAGCAAGGCAACAAAACTGATAATGTGAAAAGAAGTTTGAATTTTTAAAAAAGTGTTAGAATTGCTGACCAGGGGAATTCTGACAGCTGCCATTTAATTAGCTTTAAATATGCATAGAGAGGAACTTAGTGAAGACAAATGTATGAGCATTACGGGAAGTGATGTGATAAAAAGTATAAGTATGAAGTAATGCCAATAAGAACAATCAACAGGTTCAGGAAACTCTTTGAGATATTATATTCCATTGCAAACACAAAAGAGTTGGGGGCAGGATTGATAAAACAGTGGGCAGTGTGTTTGCCTTGCACACAGGTGGCCCAGGTTCAATCCCCGTTATTCCTTATGGTCTCCCAAACAGCCCTGCAAGTCGTTACTGAGTTCAAGTCAGGAATAGCCCCTGAACATTGCTGGGGTGTGGCTAAGAAAAAGCAAACCAAAACAAAAATACAAAAAATACAAACAAAAACCCTACAAAAGATAGGATGTTGGTAACTGATCCCAACTTTGAAAGAAATATATCAGTTTCCGAAGGTATGGGATGTGGCCTCTATATCATAAACTAAAACTTAACAAACAGGTCAAAGGAAACAGTTACTCTGTAAGTTTGAGAGAAATTAAATTTGTTAATTATTAAGTTTACTATTATTCTAAAATAGAATTATTGAATAATAGTCTTCCAATGTTTTATTAGTCTTCTATATATTATACCTGGAAGAGATTCAGTTTAATTATTTCTTTAAAAAAATTGGGGCCACAGCTGAAGTGTCTACCTGGTTACTCCTGGTTCTGTGCTCAGAGGTTGTTTCTAGCAATACTCCGGGACCAGGCTGTAGAGATCAAACCACAGCCTGCCTTATGCAGTTCATGCACACCAGTTCTCTGACCTAGTGAGAGTTTCTATTGTGAAAATATTTTTTTAAATGATAGAGAAATCATCATACAAGACTTCATACAATGCATCATACAACTTAAAACTAAGTTGTGTAAAATAGAACAAACATAAGATATTGTATACCACTTAAGAGCAACTAAATCTATATTAACTAAAATCAGGGTTGCCCTGGGGCTGAGTGTACAAGGATCTTTCTATCAAATATAGGATTATCATGTTACTATGTGTGTTATTAAGTGACCCTTACATGGGCACATTTATGAAAATTCATTGATCACCTAAGTTTTCTGCCTTCTACTATATAATAAAAAACATAAAGAGATGACAGTTTTCATGAAAAATATTTCTCCACAAATACATAACAACAATATTAAAAATAACATACACCACAAACAATATATGTAAATTATAAATACTAGATATTAATATTTTCTGCTTAGAAATAAAGTCTTTATGCAAACTTAAACTTCCTACAAAATAATCCATGAGGGTGGGAAGCAATCTAGGACATTGTTAGAGGTGCAGGGACACTGGTAGTACAGTTGGTGCAGGAACATCACAGACCTGAAATAACTCTATTATGAACAACTTTGTAAATCATGGCAGACATTACAATAAAAATCAAAAGAAAAAGCATGATTTTGCTATTTCTCATGTTTATATATGTTAGTAAAAGACATTTAACTTTGTCACCAACTGTTTTTCACTATCTTTAGGTAACTCTACTTTTCGAATTTAGTACTTTTGAGAAGATACTTTAGTTTTACAGAGCACATTCTTTTTTTTTTTTTTTTGGTGGGGGGTCACACCCGGCAATGCTCAGGGCTTTCTCCTGGCTCTGCACTCAGGAATAACTCCTGGCGGTGCTCAGGGGACCATATGGGATGCCGGGAATCGAACCCGGGCCGGCTGGTCGTGCAAGGCAAATGCCCTACCCGCTGGGCTATCTGCTCAGGCCCCTTACAGAGCACATTCTATACTCTTAAATGTCTGTGTATGCTAAAAAAAAAAAATACTTTTAAACTTCAATTCTAAACTGAAAATATTTCGACCCTCTTGCATAATATTTTATAAAATTACACAGTGGTGCCAGGGAGATAGCTTAAAAGGTAAGAGCTCAGGACCAGCATGTAGAAGAACCTGCATTTAATATTCTACGCAGCCTGGTCCCTGAATCTCCACTGAGACTGACTCCTATAATTCAGAAAAAATATACAATAGGATCTTATTTTTTTTAATTCTTGTCTATAGTAGTCTAATTCAAATAGAAATAAACATAAGATAATCGGTTTACTTATTTTCAGTGTGTTCTTACCTTAATTAGCATATATTTCATTATTGTAATCCATATGAATAGTAATAGTTTTTCATAATAAGGTATACACAGAGAACTTAAGGTTATTTAATCAATTGAAAAGGTAGTAAAAATGCAAATTATAATAATATTAATATAGTAGGAAGTTCTTTTTTTTTAATTTTATTTAAGTAACATTGCTTCAGATTGCAGTTTAGTGTGCATCTTTCACGAATTAACATCTGTATATATTATAGTAAATTCAATACTAAAATCCTTTATCTACCCTGTCATAAAATTAACACTCCTTTATCTGGTTTTTGTACTCTTTTCTCTTTTTACTACTAATGACTAATTTGGTCTTTGAGTCTGAAAGTTTATCTTTGTTTTGTTCATTCATTTATTACTCTAGATACCACAGAAATGGTAGCTATTTCTTTTAATATAACAGCATTTAATGTCATAAATAAAAACTTTTACTTCATTTTTTGTGTTATAATATTGCTTCTCCCACAAAAAGCCAATTGATTTCCTTGATATGCCATGGATCTTAAGAGATTTGAAATTCATTATGTTAATTCAACAAATGATACAAGTTTCTATTTACCTTTACGGTCTTTGCTTTGTATTCACAATATCTTTGGATTTTTAATAAATTATGCCTAGGTAATTGCATTGTTTCTTAAACGTTGCTGACATTGAAGCCATTTATTCCACATTTCAATTTTTACACCATTAGTTAATGTCTTTTCTAAGAAGTATGTAATCTTTTACAGATGACATATTTCTGAACCTTTCAAGAAATATGTTACCAGAAAGAAAAGAGAGGGGCATGCATGCACACATACCTAATTTTCTTAAAAGGAGGAAGTAAGAGAGAACGAAAAAAAATGGGCTGAAGTGCGGAAAGAGGGTGATATGTGAAGGCTGTTATGAAAAGTATCAACTACAGCTGCATACGATAGGAATGGAAAATAGGGTAATAAGATATGCCCCAGTTTCTAAATAAGTTAATAAAAATGCTGCTTGAAGAACAGCTGGTTTTAGCTGGAGCTTGAGTAAAGAGTGGCTGCCCAGAGTTCTTTCAATGAAAGGTATTAGAGCATCAATAGGGTAAAGAAAAATTATGCAGAGTAACCTGCATTCATTTTTCACAAAAAGAATTGAGTTTAAAAGCACTTTAAAATTTATAATTTGATACCTTAGACAACTTCATAATAGAAAACTTATACTTTTGGAGTTGATCCAGGATTTTAAAAAATGTGTTAAAGTGGATGAGAACTTAAAATATTTCCCAGAATGGCTTCAGTATTTTTTATATTTTATTATACTAACTCAGACTTTTAGTTTTACATCTAAATATATATATATTTATATATGTGATTTATATATACATATATATGATTATAGAAATTGCTGAATTTTAAATGTATATTTGGACAAAATTATGAGAGTTGATGATTAATAAATATATCAGCACATCGCAATGAGGAATTTTATAAAATAAGAATTTCCTCGGTAAGCAATGATTATTTAAATATTATTAGTTTCTTGAATTTCCAAGGTAAATGAGGTATAATAAAATAATGAAAAGAATTTCAGTTAGTAGTTGTAGAAAATTTGCTAGATGTAGAAAATTTAACCTTCATGCTTCCTTTTCTATGCCTGCAAAGCTAAGTGACTGAACAAGATTAGCTTTAGATTCAATTAAAGTCTTGCTATGTCATTTTAGAGTTTAAAACAAGGGAAATAAATATGTCCATTATGGTCTTCCCAATAATCACTAATGCAGTGCTTCAGATATGTTAAGTAACTCACTTTAAAAAAAAGGTAATAAATGAACAGGTTTAAAAAAAGGTATGAAAAAGATAGAAAAAAAATTCTTGGTATTAAAAATATCTCCTTATTGAACTTCTGCTTTGAGAAAGACCAAGTTGTACAAGTAAAGCCCTGAACATTAACTATAAAACAAGTACTAAGATTTAATAGCTGGAGAGCAACTTGAGGACGCCAAACTTAAGAACAACACACTGAATTCCATGTTTGTTTTTTTTCCTCAAGTATCTCAGAAGAAATCTAGAAATAACACCTAGCTTAAGAAACAAATAAATGGGTGCTCTCTCTAACTAAAAAATAAAATAACACAACCTACAAGAGAAAAGTTTTTGATAATTATTGCTTTGTTCTATCCAAAATCCATAGAAAAAACTCCCATGATTTCAATATAGTTCATGATAATATGATCAGATTGTCTCTCCTGTCCTTACTATAGAAATCAGGTGACCAAAAACATCTTGGAAAGGGTAAGGTCAGAGGAGTCAGAACTTTCACCTTTTTCGGTGGTAGCATGACTCTACAACCACTGAAATGTGAGGAGTCATAAAGAAACAGAATTATCCATCATAGTCAGAGCTGGGACTCTTCTTTAACGAAGGCTAGTGCACTGAAACTCTTTCCTATGCCCACCCAACATTACCCTCTATGGTGGCAACAGAGACTTAACGGAAGAACCAGTATTTAAACCTTATATCACAATAGAGGGCAGTGTCCCTATCTTTGAAAGATATGAAATAAAAAGATCGCAAACATAATACACATAATAGTTACAGGCTATCCTAATTATCTAATTTATATAAAAAGTGGCAGCAGGTGGGACTCTTATATCTCAAATCAATTCACCTAGATGTATAAGATATATGTGTATAGAATTTTCACTGTATCACTGTCTTCCCATTCATCATCGATTTGCTCGAGCGGGTTCTGTATAAAGCTCCTATAAAACTGAGTTTTATACAGAACTTTATTCTCTTCTTATTTTGTGATGGCTGAGGGTCTGGTATGGTTTTTCCTAAATATTAGTACTTTCTGTCATATCGCTCTTTTCCTTTATTAGATTTTTACAGATATGTGAGTTTTATCTTTTACAAATACTTCCCTCTTTCTTCTGCTTTTTTTCTTAAATGATTTGTAATCCTAACTTTAGTATTTTTCTTCTTCTATATAACTTAGACTTCTTCTTATTGCCCCCTTGGCAGTATGAGAAAAAAAGTCAGGATTACTGAGCTATTTCCTTAGTTTCAATGTATGAAATTTGGGTTACAATTTCTATTGCTTTCATTGTGTTCCACAATTTGTGATGTGCTGTATTTTCATTTCATAGACATCCAGCATATTTCAGTTCACAGCATATATTTTCTCTTTTATATCTTACTTATATATCTTATCTTACTTTTTTTTCACTTCCTTCCCTTTTTTCTGGTTGTTGAGACCAAATAGTGCTGCCTAGAGATTACTCCTAACACAGTGCTCAGGAGTGACTCCTGGCAGATCCTGGAGAACTGTGTGGTGTTTGGAATCAAACTCATTAAAGGCATAGACTTTAGCCCTCTGAGCCCTCACACTGGCCCTCACTCCATTTATTTCTTTTGAAACTTTCTCTTTGTCTCATGGATTATTTAGAAATACCAATTCAACTAATTTGTTATCATATTTTAGTTTTAATTTTATATCCTAAAAACACCTAAACATAATTTTAAACTTTGCAAAGAGAATCCTCTCACATTTTAAAAAGAAGTATTAAAACAAATTATATGCAACACTTTACAGGAATGAAAATAGATTCATACCATGAAGCTAGTAAAATCCTAAAACCAAATGCAAACAAGGTTTGCTCTAACAATTCTCATAACTCTGTAGAACTACATCTCTCATAAAGACAGAAGCAAAATCCTTCACAAAATGTTAGAAAACATAAATTAGTATTATCTATAAAGAAGCATATACATGACTAAATAGGGTTGTTTACAGAGACCACATGTGGTTCAATATTAGAAAATCAATCTATGATGAATATATGTCAAAGCTAAAGGACAAAGTAACACAGAGATATCAACACACACAAAGAAGCATTTGATAAAATTTGGCAGCTATTCATGAAAAATTTATCTGAAAATTAAAACTCAATGAGAATTTATATAATTTGAAAAAGTCATAATAATCCTACAACTATCATTTTTATTTAATAAGAGAATTGGGTACTTTCTCCTTAAGAATAGAAATGGCATATATATACAGATAGATATAGATATGAATTTATATATATTCCTCATATATAGATACATATCTATATATCCCCTCACAGTGCTCTTTTTCTAATTATTGCTTAAATTTTTTGTCTAAGCTGAGACATCACAATTTTGTCTAAATTTAGCATATCATAAAAGTGTGATAGGAGGGGCGGGCGATAGCCCAGCGGGTAGGGCGCTTGCCTGCCGTGGCTGGCCCATGCCGGCCTGGGTTCGATCCCCGGATCCCATATGGTCCCCGAGCACTGCGGGAGTGATTCCTGAGTGCAGAGCCAGGGAGAAACCCTGAGCATGCCGGGTGTGACCCAAAAAGCAAAAAAAAAAAAAAAGATGGTTGAAAATAAAGAAAAGGCAACTATAATAAAGGATATTTCGAAAAAAAAAGCGATAGGCAAAATCAGCAAAATAAAGATATACAGAACAAAAAAATAAGAAACTGTATATATTTATAGAAGACATAATTTAGTATGCAGAATCCCTAGGATGGTGAAATTTTTGTTTTCTAATACTCTTTGACTTATTCGAGGTCATTATGGATCTGAAGCCTCCAGGGTTGCTGTTGGATGGCAAGCAGTTTCCTAGAATCCCTGCCTGCTCCTGCCCTTCAGCATCATGCTAGGTCTAAGGTGGTATGATGCTCAGTCATCGAGATGCCTCTCAGGAGCAAAACCAATGTGCTGGATCATCCTAGCACTGCTCCTGGTAAGGCCCCTGCTCCCTAAACAGATCACAGTTTCCTTTCTGCACCCACTAAACCTGACAGTGAAGCTTGCAGTGTGTAGTAAAAGAACTTTCAGAACATGAAACAAGAAAAGTGTGCTCAAGATAACAGTTGTAAGTTGTTAGCAAAGTAAAGCTTATACTTTGAAAAATCAGCCTTGTCTGAAGAAATTATACCACTTAACTTTCCCAGGTCATTCACAGATTAAAAATAACCAGTTCATCTTTCTTAGATGTTATAGCTGAATATCAGTGTCCCCACAAACTCATTGGTTGAAATTCTAATCCTAGTATTTGTGTTAGGAGGAGGAGTCTTAGTAGATGATTAGGTCATGAGGTCACAGTCCTCAAAATTGGGATTTTAACGCTTGTAAAAGAGATTCCCCAGAAAGTACCCTGCCCCATTCTGTCTGTCTATAAGCTATGAAACATGCCCTCACCAGACGCAAAATTTTACAACACACTGTTCTCGGCTGTTCTATCCTTCAAAACTGTAAGAAATAAATTTATATAGTCTATAAGCTACTTGGTTCAGATTGTAACAGCCCAAGTAAACAAAGAAGCCTCTGCAAAAAGAAATATCTGAATCTATTAGATTAAGAAGAAAAATTATTTTATTAGCAAATTCTCAATAACAGTTTAGCATATGATGCAAACCTGAGGGGCAGGGCTAACCAGTCACATGACAAAAGCACTGAACTCAAGAGAGGGCTGCTGGAGAGTGCCCAGGGATGCCAGGGACCACTTCTAGTAGTAGATGGTGAAGTGCTAAGGTCAACAATTTGGGCACTGCTCTGCCTACGGTGCTGGTGGCCACTAGGGGTACTCAGAGGTAGGCTCAGGCCTTTACACTCTGCTGTACACATTGCATTGTTTTAAATACCCTGTTTCAACTCCAATTCTTTATCTGAGAATACTTAACCACTTCAGCAGTTCAATTTTCTTACAACAAAACTTGAATACTTTCTGGTTTGATGAAGTCTAATTTTCTTTTTTTCTTATTTTCATTTTGGTTTTTGGGCCACACTTGGCAGTGCTAAGGGGCTTACTCCTGATTTGCTCTCAGGGATCATCGCTGTGGGCTCAGGATACCATATGGGATGCTTATGTACTCCATATTCTTCTGATTTCTCTAACTCCCACCATCCAAAGTAACAGAAATGAAAAAAAATTCTTTGGATCGAATGGGAGCTCAATATCTAGCTTTCGGAGGAATGTCCATATTGTTTTCCAAAAGGGCTGGACCAGTCGGCACTCCCACCAGCAGTGGATGAGAGTCCCTTTTTCCCCACATCCACGCCAGCACCGGTTGTTCTTGCTGTTTTGGATGTGTGCCAGTCTCTGTGGGGGTGAGATGGTACCTCATTGTTGTTTTGATTTGCATCTCCCTGATGATCAAAGATGAAGAGCACTTTTTCATATGCCTTTTGGCCATTCGAATTTCTTCTTTTTGGAAGCTTCTGTTCATTTCTTCTCCCCATTTTTTGATGGGGTTGGCTGTTTTCTTCTTGTGGAGTGCTACCAGTGCCTGATATATCCTGGATATTAACCCCTTGTCAGATGGGTATTGGGTGAATATCCTTTCCCACTCTGTGGATTGTCTTTGTATCTTGGTCACCGTTTCTTTTGAGGTGCAGAAGCTTTTCAATTTTATATAATCCCATTTGTTTATCATTGCTTCCATTTGCTTGGTCAGCGGTGTGTCGTCTTTAAAGATACTTTTCGTTTCGATGTCATAGAGCGTTTCTCCCTATGTTTTCTTCGATGTACCTTATAGATTCATGTCTGATATCGAGATCTAGAATCCATTTTGATCTGACTTTTGTGCATGGCGTTAGAAGGAGGTCTAAGTTCATTTTTTACATGTAGCTGCCCAGTTTTCCCAGCACCATTTGTTGAAGAGGCTTTCTTTGTTCCACTTAATATTTTTTTGCTCCTTTATCGAAGATTAAGTGGTTGTATATTTGTGGAGTGCGCTTTCAGGATACTCAGTTCTATTCCATAGGTCTACGGGTCTGTCTCTATACCAATACCACACTGTCTTAATTACAACTGCTCTGTAGTAGAGCTTGAGGTTGGGGAAATTGATACCTCCCATCTTCTTTTTCCCAAGGATTGCTTTAGCTATTCGTGGGGTTTTATTATTCCATACAAATTTCAGGAGTGTTTGTTCAATTTCTTTTGAAGAACATCATGGGTATCTTTATAGGGACCGCATTAAATCTGTATAAAGCTCTAGGGAGTATTACCATTTTGATAATGTTAATCCTTCCAATCCATGAGCAGGAATGTGTCTCCATTTCCTCAGGTCTTCTTTTATTTCCTGAAGTAAAGTTTTGTAGTTTTCTTTGTAGAGATCCTTTACATTCTTTGTCAAACTGATTCCAGGTATTTGATTTTCTGCTGGTGCAATTGTGAATGGGATAGTTTCTTTAATGTCCCTTTCTTCTCTTTCGCTGTTTGCATATAGGAAGGCCATTGACTTTTGGGTATTGATTTTGTACCCTGCTACTCTACTATAAGAATGTATTATTTCTAGGAGCCTCTTGGTAGAGAGTTTTGGGTTTTCCACGTATAATATCATGTCATCTGCAAATAGTGATAACTTGGCTTCTTCCCTTCCTATCTGGATGCCCTTAATGTCTTTTTCTTCCCTGATTGCTATGGCAAGTACTTCCAGTACTATATTGAATAGAAGTGGTGAGAGCGGGCAGCCTTGTCTTGTCCCTGATCTTAAGGGGAAGGCTTTCAGTTTTTCCCCATTGAGAATTATGCTCGCTGTGGGCTTGTAGTAGAGCTCCCATTCGATCCAGCAATAGCACTCCTGGGAATATACCCTAGAGACCGAAAAACACATAGCAGAAACACTATCTGTACTTCTTTATTCATCTCTGCGCTATTCACTATAGCTAGAATCTGAAACAACCTAAATGCCCGAGAACAGAGGACTGGCTAAAGAAACTGTGGTTCATCTACACTATGGAATACTATGCGGCTGTCAGAAAGGATGAAATTATGAAATTTACCTGCAAATGGATGGACATGGAGTCTATCATGCTGAGTGAAATTAGTCAGAAGGAAAAGGACAGATATAGAATGACTGCATTCATTAATAGGATATAGATACCAGTGTTTTAATAAATATGGGAAATTGTAATGGCAGATTAAAACTCACCACTGAATATACACAAAGAGACTTAAGTGATTAACTCTAACTATCTGCAGGGCTAGCCACAATGTGTAAAATAAGAGGGAGAGAGATGCAGAGACAGAGAGAGAGATAGAGAGAGAAAGAGAGGAAACTGGGGGTACCCGCTATTAAGGCGGGTGGGGGGATGGGGAGGGGGAGGGGTACATTGGTGGTGGAAATGGGGGCACTGGTGGAGGGATGGGTGCTGGAATACTGTATTACCAAGAACCAATTATGAACACCTTTGTAATTGTATGTTTCACGGTGGTATAATAAAAAAATTTAAAAAAAAAGAAAAAAAAAAAAAGAAAAAAGTAACACTGAAGAATAGGTAGAAATTCTAAGATTAAAAAGAAAATGAGCAAAAGAGCTGAGTAGGTTATATAAAAGAAATGAGCTTAAAACACTATACTGGCTGATTTTACAACATTAGACGTAGCTAATTTGTTAAGCCTATGGGAAGGAACAGACCAAAAAAAAACTGGAGAATGTGGAAAACAAAATTCATGAGATTCTTTACAAGATCGGGATTAAGCTTTCAAAAGAGAAGTTGCATCTTCAATCAAATCAGTAAATTGCAAATATTAGTGTCTGAAAGGTCAATTTAGATAGATATGGTGAGCTCAAAAAACTGAGTTATAAAACTTTCTTCTCCTTAATTTAAAAAACAATCCCCCATGAATTTGCTATTATTTAATAAATTCTCAAGGATATTTTGTTAACACTAAAAAAAAAAAAAAAAAAAAAAAAAAAAAGAAAAAAATTCTTTGGTATGTACGATTAACATTTCTTATCTCAAAAAATTTAATAATGTGGATATTTTATTGACATATCAGACCATTTACATAAACATTACAGCATGAAATCCCCTTCCAAGTTATTTTATGGGGAGGCGAGTGGGTTTTTGGGCAACATCTAGTTGGTTTGTAGGGCTTACTCCTGGCATTATGCCCAACAATCACTCCTAACAGTGCTCACAGGATGTATGCGATTTCAAGAACTTGTCCCTGATGTGTGCTATGCCAGGCAAGTACCCTAAGTTCTATACTCCTCTCTCTCTCTGGGCCCCTAAATAAGTTTTTTCACTCTAGAGCTCTCAGAGCAATTTTGAAACTACCATCTTTACACCTTCTTTTAAATCTATATGTAACCTTAAAAATATAGTTATCAATTAATAAATTATTCCATCTTTAATTAATTTACTGATATTATGTAAGTATTTTACATTCTATAGTTTGTTACTTATACGGCGACGCCTACAAGGCATGGAATGTTAACACGGGCGAGTTGGCAGCAGTTAAAGTAATAAAATTGGAGCCAGGTAAATTAAATTTGATATTTCTTATAGCCCAGTCTTTTCTGGGCCCACTGAAATGAACCCAGAGCCACAGCAGAGCCTGGCAAGCTATGTAGTGTATTCGATATACCAAAAGCAATAAAAATAATGGACCTTATTCCCAAAGAATAGAAACGTTACTGGCACTCGCTTGAGTAAATCGATGAACAATGGAAAGACAAGTAACAAGTGAATGTTTATTATTTTATTAATCGTATCTACTTATATTTTATTAAAATAATGAACTTGAATATAAGAGTGGCAATTAGCAATGCGACTTAGTACTCAAATTTGATTCTTTTACCCTCAAAAGAATCTGATCTTAGCAATAAAAAATTGTACACTGATCAAACATCAAATACACAAGTGTAAAAATAGATATTATTAACTGAGCTAACATTCACTTTTGAGAAAAGCTTTATTTATTTAATATGCACACGTATATAAAATATAGTTTATGAAACTTTTTGAAATTTATAATTTACAAAATATTTGTAATTAAAGAGTAGAAATGCTAACAGCTATTTCTCTCTAATCTGCAACAGGCAGCTATAGTAGCTTTCGGCTTTTATGAATTATGACAGGTAAGTAGGATGTTTCCTGCCACCTCCCCCTTGAGCTGTTGTAGGTGTGGCTGTGGTGCCTGGCTGTGTCAGCAGGTGGCAGAAAGGAGACAGGCTTGTCTGCACCCAAGGCTCTGATGCGTGGGCCCTGGATGGTTGATGATCTGACATAGAAAAAGACTGGGCTCCCTGGGATGAACCCATAGCCACGGCAGAGCCTGGCAAGCTATCCTTGGTGTATTTGATATGCCAAAAACAGTAACAATAATGGACCTCATTCCCAACGAATGGAGACATTACTGGTGCCCACTGCAGCATATCGATGAACAGTGGGAAGATAAGTGATACAAGTGATGCAAGTGAAGTAGGATTTGTCATCTCATTCAAGAATAAACAGTATCACATAACTTTCCTGCGTGTTTGACTTCTCATCAGAATGAGAAGACATACAGAGAAAAACCACAATTGTGGCACAAAGACAAATGTTTACTTTTAATGAATTTGAACTTTGAAAAATGTTTTTATCATGTACAGTCAGTCTATTAAATGGTACTTAAGAATAAAATGAACTCTAGGGGCTGGAGCCATAGTACAGCAGTTAGGGCACTTTCCTTGTACATGGCAATCTAGGTTCAATTCCTAGTAGCTCATAATAGTACCATGAGATGCCAGGAGTGATCCCTGGCATGTGGAGGCAGGAGTAAGCCCTGAGCATAACTGGGTGTGCCCCCATACAAAACAAAAATGTAGAAAGGGAATGATATGAATTTTTATTAAATGCATACATATTTTACTTAGAAAATAAGCTGGCAAAGAGAAATTAGATTTAGTCATAAACAGAGTTTATGGAGTCATCTCTGTACCAGTAATAGAAATACCAAAATAGAGATCTGAATAAAGTACATAAGGGCTACATTTTTTAAATAGAGCTTCAGGAATAGTGCTCAAAGCTTTGCAGAAGAACATTAAAGTATACATAAAGGGGACTGAAATAGGATGAGAACTCTGAAAATATTGAGAGTAAAACAAAAAAATAGTGACTTTCTATAATCACAACTTTGAATTATAAAAGTATAGCTTTCTTTAACATACTTATAAATTCTAAAGTTCTATATGGTTCCTTCATGCAACTGACACCTACTACTGCCAAAACAGTTAATAAAGAAATAAGTGCTATAAAAAGAATGCTCCTAAAAATTACAAATACTTTCTCTTATGTAATAAATTTCTGAGTATCCTATGTATGTGCCTTTCTCCCCTTTATTTAAAAATTCTAACTTACTAACCTTGGAAAAACTTAAAATAAATTCAAACTGTAAAACTATCCTCCAAAAACAAGAGCAAGTTTATAGAACACAATATTAAACTATCAGGTGTAGTAAGATTTGAAAATAATGTGATTAGAACATATATTGTTAACTTAAAATTCTACTTCTAAAAGTAAAGTCCTGTATGCACAGGAACTTTGTCATATTTTACTGAAATGTGTTTTATATTTTTGACCAGAAAAGTGCTGTTAAAAGTAGCAAGCATGGTGGTCTTCATCTCTTTGTTGATCTGTTTCAAAATGTTAGACTATGACAATAAAGCAGGATTAAACAAAAAACTCTAACATCAGTTTCTTCATAAATGTAATCATTGTAGTTTACGCTCAGCGGTACCCAAACATTCTTAAGTTTACACTGAAATAGGAAAGAGAAAGATCCCTAGAAGGAAAGCTAAGGTTGGTGTGAGAGTTAGCCAAACTTGGTTTTACTTTATGACAAGCAAGGGATGAGAAGAGCTATCTACAATATGGGACCAGTCTTAGACAACAATAAATTAGAAGATTGAAATAGTCATTAAACTGTTCCTATTTTGAACAATACGGTGGGTTCTAGCCCTGGCCCGCCACCACAGCAGGGCCTCACAACAAGCCAGATGACCGCCCCACCCCCCACTCCATGAGGGCCGCCATCTTCCACATCGGACTTCCCTCTCATCAGAACTCCACCCAGCAGCAGATGAGCCTATCAAGCCGGGCTCGCGCAGCCACAAGCGGCCACGCAGTTCATCAATAAATGCTGTATTTAGAGGTGACTACAAGAGTATGCCACCCACACGGCAAGCCTGGCAAGCTGCCCATGTCATATTTGATATGCCAAATACCAGTAACAATTATATTAGGTCATTCCCATGACTTAATATAATTGTCTGAGGCTCTTTATGTTCCTGGAGCAAGCAGATGTCCTTGGGCTCTACTAGCATGAGACAGGACATATGGAGATATTACTGGTGCCCGCTTGAGCAAATAGATGATGAACAGGAAGATAGATAATACTCTGGTTCTTACTAACTTCTCATAAAAAAAATAATCCATGCAATGCCAGGCAAAATCAATTCTTCATCTAACAAGCATTTTGATCATAATCATTATATGCAGACTCAAAACTGAATTAGTAATAAAATATTTAAGTAGTCTTAGGGAGACATAATACTCATGTTTTATATGAATGACTTTTCTTAGCTAAAAAAGCTTTATCTTTTTTTGGGAGAAATATGTGTATAATTTTGCTTGATAAAAGTATGTGAAAAATGTTTCACTAGAGTAAAAGCTCTTGTGAAGCTGTATAAATTTCATTAAAAAAAGAATTATTTCTATCCTCTGCTAACATCTAAGTGATTATAATGCCCAAGATTCTATATAAGACTGTCCATTACAAAGACTAATGAAAGATAATCCCCACAAGCAAAGAGTTTTACAGTAAAATACAGTGGTTCAAACTTTATCATGGTCTATCCCAAATATCTTATATAAATGAAGATTTCCTCAGCCCTATTACCAAGCTCCAGTGCCATATATTTGGAAGAGGGCCTCAGACATGTATTCTGTACTTTTTCTCTGATTTTAGACCATACCTGGGGTTGTTCAGTGGTCACTCCTGTCTCTGTACCCAGGGATCAGTTCTGTTGGTGCTCAGGATGTGGTACCAGGGATTCTGACTAGGATGTGTAAGCACTTTACCTATCTCATTATCTCTCCCACCTAGCATGTACACATACCAACTATCACAAGTCCAAACTTTATAAGCATGAGTCTTTAGTAGCAAGAACCTAGAGCACAGTACAATATCTCCTATAATTGATTAATCCATTGATTTAATATTCCTTTTACCCTCACTTGTGTGGCTTTTTCATTTCTTTGTGTCCGGGCCACACCCAGCAATGCTCATAGGCTACTCCTGACTCTGCACTCAGGTATGACTCCTGGTGGTGCTCAGGAGGCTTACGGAATTGGAGGAGGACTGAACCCAGCTCAGCCACTTCCAAGGCTGGTGCCTTTCCTGCTGTACTAACACTCCAGTTCTTCATGTGGCTTTTTTTTTGGTCGCAAAATGAAATCAACTCAAGTCCTCAGTTAAGATTCTTTAATATATCTGTAACTTAAAGATAAGGTAAAGGAATAATAGGAACAAATATCAAAGCCACAGAGTCAACAACACTAAAATCAGGAGACCTAAATTAACAATCGAACTTAGAAAGGTGCCTGTCAAGAGGTCAGGCTGGAGGTGTGACATGGGAGGGAAGCTGCGAGTATTGGTGGAGAGAAGTTGATGGAAGTGGGACTGATGCTTCAATACTGTATATCTAAAACTCATCTATGAATAACAGTAAATCACTGTGCTTCAATAAATTTTTTAAAGTCTGTTTCTCAAGTTGACGCTACATCAAATGCAAATTGCTTCTTGGAGATTTTCTTTTAGTAAGTTTCTTTTAGTAAGTGAATCCATGCTTGGCTCCTGTGTAGGCACTAATGTCTATCATGTTTTCAAAGCCTTAATCTCTCACTCATGGCAAAATTATTATCATCTTTCTTTCCTCTCTTTATACTCTCCAGATTCTGACTTAGCTCTCACCCAGTGATGAGGACAGTTATACCTGCTGCTAGACCACCCTGATGCAGACCACCTGGACTTGACTATATTTCCTCTCTTAGACTCTGCAGAGAAATGACCTGCTGCCCACCCACAGGGAAAGCACCTGTCAGCCCCTCACTGGCCCTTACTGACAATTATTCTGTCTATACTGCTGACATCACCTGCCACCCAGTGTAATGTATTCCAGTACTTCTCAAATTTACAGAGCATTAAAATCACCCAGAGAAGTGCATAAAAACACATTCTGGAGCTTTACCTCCTGAAGCTACAGTACATCAAAATTGAGGTGATGTTTAAAATATAGCATTTCAAGCATTATCAAGTCATGGAAGACATTGTAATGGTTCATTTAAGCAGTTTAAGGAGTTTTAAGGATAAATAAAAGCTATGTATGTATATATATATATATATATATATATATATATATACCACAGATTCAACAGAACTGAAAACATGAGAACAAAGATGTTACAACACAAGTATCTGAATGTGCCAGGGGTAAATATTTATACCATTAAAAAGGTATTGCAAAGCAGTGATGCTCTCTTGAAGAAATCAGGTGCCTGAGCTAGGACAACATTTGAAGACAAAAGACAGCTAAAGATTCTGACTTTGTATTAGGTAACGTATGAGTTTTCCTCCAGTGGCCTAGAATTTAGTGCCTTGAATATTTTTACTCAAATAATATAAATGACAAAGGTTATAGATAAGGAAATAGATGAATTTAGTCGAATACTTTATGTAGAGAATTCAGGTTTTTTAGAATACAATTAAAGTAATGAAAATTATAAATATATAATGTTTCATATGCATTTTCTCATAAAACAGAATTTAATTAGCCTTCATTTTTAAAAATATAGATATTTAAAGGAATAAAGTTAAGAATTATCCTCAAAACCATTTTTCTTTCTGTTTCACAGTTCTGCAGGAAATGAAAATGTAGATTACAGCAAATATTAAGATAACACATGAGATTAAAATGTATGTGATTACTCTATAGAATATTTAGATAAATATACTTTCACCCCTTTAGATAAATTTGCTGAAGATTTTAAATGGTTTCTTTTTTAATATTTATTATACCACTGTGAGATATACAATTACAAAGATGTTCATGTTTGGGTTTTAGTTATACAGTGTCCCAGCACCCATCCCTACACCGGTGTCTATTTCCCACCACCAATATCCCCGATTCCCTCCCACTCCCCTAGCCTGCCTCTATGACAGGTTCTCTCTCTCTCTCTCTCTCTCTCTCTCTCTCTCTCTCTCTCTCTCACTTTCTCTCTTCCTTCTCTTACATATTGTGGATTGCAATAAACACAGTTAGAGGTTATCATGTGTATCTTTTTCCCTGTATTTAATGTTTAGTTCTAGATTGGAATTAGCACTTTTGACAATTATTAGCACACTGTTCCCTTCTCTGTCTTACCTAACCTCAGTCTCACACATAAACAGTTTTACAAAATGTGCAATGCAGCCTAAAAGCATTTATTTGTTGCAGGAAAGTTAACTTTTTGTGATTTCTTACCTGTTTCAGGTTGTGTGCTGATGTTGCATGCGCTTTCATCACCTTCGCCAGCTGAGGTTGAGGCTTTTACCTTTAAGGCATATGAGGTATTGGCAAGAAGTTTCGTAAATGTATACATGTGCTCTTGAGGAGAGACTTTGGTAGAATTTTTTTCTACTGTTATTATATAATATATAATTATTCCATTTGCCTTTTTGGGTGGATCCCATGTCACCAAAGCTGACTGCCAACTAGTTGCAACACATTGTATATTCTGTACAATACCTGGAACTTGGATAAATAAAATCCCAAAGTTAGAATTTATTTATAGGTATCTGAAACATTACTGAATTATTATTAACTGCTAAATAAAATTGTTTATGAGTAAAGACAATAAATATTTACTATATCAATCTTTAAATATGTACTCAAAAAGTAAGTACTTAACATAGACTGAAGTGGTAGACAGTTACTAATTTATCTTGTTAATCGTTATCATGTTAAACTATACAAAATATTTGTAAAACCTATTTAATTAAAGATTATTAATTAAAACTAACCTTGACTTATAAATATATAGATATTAAAATTATATAAGATATGCATTTACTGCATAGTTTTTTAGGCATCAACATAGACTAAATCCTCAAACTCTAGTCTGATAGTAGAGTGGATACGGGGACTTGGTTGCATGCAGCCCACCTGGAATTCAGTTCCCATTACCCCATCATCCAGTCCCCATCATCCCAGATCACCAGGAGTGATCCCTAGGTGAAGAACAAGGAATAAGCCCTAAGTTTCACTGTGAGTGCCCCCTCAAAACAAAAATAAATAAACCTTCAAATTCTAAGAGGTAGTCATTGATGCCTACTTTGTTAATATTTTAAGAGAAAACACCTGTCTCAGTGATAATTTATTAAAAGGTTTTTATGCTGGGGCCTCTCCAACATGGCATATCGTATACTACCAATAGAAGGCTTGCAATTTGCTTTTATATTTTAATAAAATTCCTTATAAAAATGGTGAAGATGGGGCTGGAGCGATAGCCCAGCGGGTAGGGCATTTCCCTTGCACCCAGCAGGCCTCTGCCGGCCTGAGTTCGATCCCTGGCATCCCATATGGTCCCCCGAGCACTGCCAGGAGTAATTCCTGAGTGCAGAGCCAGGAGTAGCCCTGAGCATTGCCAGGTGTGACCCAAAAAGGCAAAAAAAAAAAAAAGAATGGTGAAGAAGTCATTCCTTGGTACTTTTTTAAAAATTCATGGAAAGGAAAAAAAAATTTTAACAATTCCTGATTTTAATTAATTTGTTTTTTCCCCTAGAATTTATCTTAATTTTATGATAAGCATCCTGGTTTCTCAGAGCTCTACCATTATTAATGGCCCAGCCCCTTAAGGTGACTGTGGATTGGAGAGAACAGGTATGCCCCATGGATATGCTCATTATCCAGTGTTCCCTCATGTTAGCATAGATTTTATTGTTACATTAAAAATAGGATTGCTGAGGGCCAGAGAGATAGTACTTTGGGTAGGACTCATGCTTTTCAGGCATCAGACTTGGATTCAATCCCCAGAATCTAATATGGTTCCCCAAACCCTGCAAGCAGTGATCCCTGATCATGGAACCAGGAGTAAGCCCTGAGCACAGATAGGAGGCCAGTAAAAGCAAAATAAATAACCCAAAAAAGACTACTTTTATTGTGTTTCTTAAAAAGTGTTTCTTATTATGTGTTTTTTAAATAGGTATTTCTTAGTGTGTTTCAAATATTCATAAATAATTACAGAAAATGTTATCAAGTCTGTGATATATAATTTCAATTTAGAAATTAGATATTTAAAACTTTGAAGTTAGTGATATATAATGTCAAGTACAAGAGATGTGTGATAATGAATGTCTAGATAAAAACTTAGTCTAATTCAATAATTCCTGAATAAAGAAGGAAGGAGTTCCTTTAGATATAAATAAGCATAATTTATTAAATACTAAATAAATCATTTTCATCCCCCTCACACTGTGTCTACCTGATTCTTCAGTTGTAAATTTTACTACATTACTAAACTGATTGCCATTTCCCACTTTGGTAAAGGCAGATATGCTGATAGAATAAGTGCTCACTGGTTCCAGTCCAACAAGTTTGGCTTCAGTCTGAGAACCTGAAATATTCTGAAATGCAGGGGGAAAAGTGTAGTTATTATGTTATATCATCAAAAACAGTTTTAACTGGAATACTATTTTACCATTTCAAAGTTATCCTACGTATGCTATGATTTACTTAGCATGGGTACTTTTAATTGAAATAAAAATAATCTTTTTGTATCACATGAGTAGGTTCATCTGGTGGCACAATATAACACCAAAGGTTTCTAAACTAAAGATAATTGTTTTAAGGACAGATTACATATACTCTCTCTTGCTCACTCTATCTCTCACACACATATAATGTAAAGAATATTGCTAGATTTTAAAATTCTTGAGTTTCCACCTTTTTTAAATCTATTTCCCAGTGAGCCTTACACAGCAAATAAAAACTGGAAAAATAATATGATCAGAAAAGGAGCAAAAGCAGATATTAGCAGACTACAAACTAAGTGCTATTTATATAATTTTGTATTTCTGGTAAGCAGAGTCTATGTTTATAGAGTGATAAAAGACAAATTCTACTCATTCTATTAGATTTTGAAGTAAGGTAGTACATATACACAATGGAATACTATGCAGCTATAAAAATAATGAAACCATGTAATTCACTGCAATATGCTGGAACTGTAAGATATCATGTTAAATTAATCAAGCCTGAAAAATAAGGATAAATAAAGGGTGTACTCACTTGTATACAGTATACAGAATAGCTGGACAAATGAATACAATATTTGAAAGAGGAGATGCCTACATCACCGTTAGTCCTAGAGTATAGGAAGAAGGACAGAAGGACAGAAGGGAAAGAAATTGAAGGGGAAGAATAGATTGACAGTAAGTATTGGATTGTAGGGTTGAGGGTATATGAGTTCATCATTGGTGTAAGAGTGGCATGGCTAAATATACAAAGCACAGAGACAACAATACTAAAAGTACCTTCAACAACCAAACTAAAAAAAATGTGCCTGTCAAGGTGGTAAGCTAAGGGTGGGAGAGGAGGTGAGAAGGGGGATGGGAAGGAACCTGCAAACTCTGTTTGGAACAAGAAGACACTGGTGGTGGGATTGGTGCTGGAGCATAATATGTCTAAAACCTAAGTAAGAATAACTTGGAAAATCATGGTGCTTTAGTAAATAACAAAATAAAGGTAAAATTATTTTAAAAACGTTACTATTCCTAATTCATGCAATGTTAATATTACCTTTGTTTTTTATTATTCACTTTTAAGCTAACCATGCTATAAAAATTATTTACTATTAGGAATAAATTGTAATGTAATACTGAATAAATTGTTTCCTGGATACTATGTACATTCTTCTTGCAATAACTAATTAATAAATACACTATTTCATTTGCATTTGGGGAGAAAAATAACAATTCCTTAGATAAATAATTATATTAAATATAAAATCATAAATTTTATAAATTACTATATTATATAATATATTTTGTCAATTAAAAGGTAGTATACTTGAGATTTTTTGTAACAGTTCTTTGGGTATTTTTCATTTATTCTGAAACCTAAAAATAGAGGAGGAAAAGGTTTAGTAATTAATCTAATTAGTAATGAAAGTAGAGATTATGGTAAATCCAAGAGAACAATTAGCAAAGTACTATATGATACAAATAAAGGTTAACAGAAGTATTTTCTGAAAACATTAAAAAATTATTGGGTAGATTTTTTCAACAAGTAGAAATACATTACACCTGAGATGACAAAAAGTTTTCTGTAGTCTGAAAAAATTTACTATATACTTTCCAGCATCAACAGAATGGTGCAATTATTTCTTCTTTGCAAGTATCTAGATGTCACAAAGTAAATCTATGATGTAGTCAGTTTTGATAGAGGTTAGGCTGATGATTTCTGTCTTTTCCAGAGCACTCTTAAATTGTAGGAAACAACAAAATAATGTGAAAAGAAAATAGTTGTTTACAGTACTTCATAAACTACTGTAAACTATGGCAGAGCCTGGCAAGCTACCAGTGGTGTCTTTGATATGCTAAAAACAGTAACAATAATGGAATTCATTCCCAACAAATGGGGTGTTACTGGTGCCCCCTCGAGCAAATCTATGAACAACAGGAAGACAAGAGACAAGTGACAAGTGACAGTAGTTCATCTTTCCCCTGCATGGCAAAAGATTTTCATTGAATTTCTGAAATTTGGAAATAAATATGCATTGTTATAATCAACCTACCTTATAAAATATAGTATCATTTTCATGTTCATGAATCTTAAAGCTATATGTTTTAATAATACCGCCTGGAACCGGACTCGGACTCCATTGCAGCCACACAAAAGTCTGAAGTGTAGTTGATTAAAGTCAAATTTTGAGGAGCTGCTAAAGGCACTGTAAAAAACACATTATGAAATTTACATTCTTATAATTGTTGTAAAAACATTGTTACTAGCTTTGGAGACACTAGGTACAATTTATTAAATTATTATATTCAGTAATCATTATCATTAAAATTGTGTTTCATATATTTGAAATTTAATAGTTACAGTGAAGTTTTAAAAATAATGTTTTGTTTTGAAGCTTCAATTTTTTAAAAAGTATCTGCAAAAATAAAATAGTTGTAAGTCTGTAATAAATAGGTGGTCAATATCCTTCCATTTTCCATGCTGTTCCTTAAAAAGAGAGATCAAAGTCTGCAAGTGAAATCATTTCAAGAAATCTGGATTCTGGCTTACCTGACTCATCTGTGTAAAAGAAAAGAATGCTGGAAGGACCGAGGCCTTTTATAGTCCTTGCAGCAGCAAAAAACTATATAATGTAAATGGTGAAAGATCTTCCAATATTATATAGTTATCAGGGTAATTAAAGAATAATTCTCAGTTGGTCCTTGCAAAGTTAAATCGTAACTTATTATTGCACCATTTGGTTTTATTGGGGGATCCCATGATAAGAGAACTGAGGTAGAGGAAAGGTTTTTAAAAGTGTTGATTATTGGTGAAGTTTCTGGGACTATAAAAAGAAAAAAACAATATTAAATGAAGCAAAAAGTGAATCAGTATTACAAAGAAGAAGCTTTAATAATAATGATATTTCATTATTTTTAAGATAATTATTTTAAGGTACTTGGAAATTACTAGTTTAGTGAAGATCTAATTAATTGAGGACAAACAATGTATATAACTTGAAGAATAATGTGTCCTCTTATAAAGCAATAAAAGTGAGGAAATACCAACGATTGGCTTCCTATGTAATAGAAGGATCCAGCCTACCATCCTCTTCAGTCCTGATGTGTAGTTGTGCAGTATAAATATCAGAGAAGCCTTTTTCTGTAGATGGAGTTATTTGTAATATATAATCAGTATATTTTTCCAGATTGTCAAAATACATGCTTCTTCCATATGTAATTAGAGGTGGTCTCATATGGCCAGAAGTTTGCTGTAAGCTCAGAGAAACATAGTAGAAGACGAGGCCATTCGGCTGAGATGGTGGACACCAGCTCACATTTATTGCAGTCGAAGAAATAGACTCATAAGTCAGGTTTCCAACAAAACCTTCAGGTACTATAACAGGCAATGTGCAAGATGTAAAATTGATTAGTTACCACCCAAAAAATTTCAAGTGAATTCACATACTGAGGATAATTATTGAAAAGACCTCTATAACGTTACTAAGTTCTGACATTATTTAAATGCAGATGTATTATCATTGCTTATTACAAAATGACTTCTAAATAATACTACATAAACCATCTAAAATAACCCTGTTATCTTTTATATGTGTGGAGAATGGCTTATATATAACATTTTTACTTTTTTCCTACAAAATGGATATTAGTTGGGTATATATTTGTCCCTCTTTCTCTGAAACATAGTGAAGTTTTCAACACCATCCCCACCAGATCCAGATTCTTGCATATTCAAGTCCTGCCTGTAAAATAGTAAATGTTTGCATATAATCTAGGCATTTCCTCCCGTGAGCTTTAAATCATCTAGAGATTAAATTGCCAACCAAATATAATATAAATGCTATGCAAATTGTTTTTATTGCACAGCTTAGGGAATAATGATGAGAAGAAAAAAAATGTCTGATGTGTTTACACAGATGAAACACCCTTTGTGCTTCAACACATAGAACATGATTTCTGTCTGTATGTGGATGAGTAACCACCAATAGAGTTACTCCACCCAGCAGAACAGCCTATCAGCCCGGCTTGTGCGGCCACAGCGGCTGCACGGTTCATCAATAAATGCTGGATTTAGAGATGTCTACAAGAGTATGCTACCCACCCAGCAGAGCCTGGCAAGCTACCAGTGTCATATTTGATATGCCAAATACCAGTAACAATTATAGACCTCATTCCCATGACCTGATGGAATGGTTTGAGGCTCTTTATGTTCCTGGAGCAAGCAGGTGCCCTTGGGCTCTACTTGCATGAGACAGGACATATGGAGATGTTACTGGTGCCTACTCGAGCAAATCGATGATGAACGGGAAGACAGTGATACAGTGAGTGATACATATATATGTATATATACGTATATGCATATATACATGTATGCCGGAAATCAGAGGTGACTACAAGAATATGCCACCCACACGGCAGAGTCTGGCAAGCCTCCCGTGTTGTATTTGATATGCCAAATACCAGTAACAATTATAGACCTCATTCCATAACCTGATGGAATGGTTTGAGGCTCTTTATGTTCCTAGAGCAAGCAGATGTCCCTGGGCTCTACTAGCATGAAACAGGACCTATAGAGATGTTACTGGGACCCGCTTGAGCAAATCGATGATGAACAGGAAGACAGTGATACAGTGACAGTGAACCACAAATAGAGAGACCAACTAATTATTAATTATATTACTCAATATTTAAATTTATCATCTTTTTCATAGAAAGAGACTGGGTTTCCTGGGATGAACCCAGAGCCATGGCAGAGCCTGGCAAGCTACCCGTGGTATATTCAATATGCCAAAAACAGTAACAATAATGGATTTCATTCCCAACGAATGGAGACGTTACTGGAGCTTCGCTTGAGCAAATCAATGAACAACAGGAAGGCAAGTGATACAAGTGATTATCTTTCTTGTGCAGATAATACATTTAGTCTCTTCTGATGCTTATTCATATCATACACACAGGGTCATATAAAAGTTCTTACCTAAAACAGCACACATTATTTATCATCTTAACTGAAAAAAAATTATAAATTGATGAAAATCTTGGGAGAGGTCTGCATTTAAATAATATTGAAATGATACTGACCATATATTGCTCTAAAGCATTCTTGGTAAATATTTTCCAAATAACTATTTCCATATGTGTTGCATATCTGGTATTGCAACAAGGAAAACAGTCATTACTTATGTCTTTATTGCCTGTCAATTTGTAATTTTTCAGAAAACAGACATGGAATTTTGCTATGAGAAAAGGTTTGGATCAGTGTTATTTATAAATCATAAAATAATTGTTAAGAAATAAGTAAACAACAGGAACCTCCA
>JAJIBD010012848.1:0-33902 GCA_021461705.1 Cryptotis parvus | reverse complement strand
TTTTTTCTTTTTTGGGTCATTCCCAGCAGTGCTCAGGGGTTACTCCTTGCTCTTCTCTGAGGAATTACTCCTGGTGGTGCTTGGGGACCATATGGGATGCTGGGGATTGAACCCAGGTCAGCTGCCTGCAAGGCAAATGCCCTACCCACTGTGCTAAGTCTCCAGCTCCTAACCTAAGAGTTCTTTAGCTAGTGACTCTTCATTGAATTTGCTTCCTGTTGCTCAGGGACTCCCATTATTCTTGTCTTGCTCCTCTTGTGCTCCTCCCATAGTTCTCTGCTGTGCTCTTCATTTCCTTCTACCTTTTTCCCATCTTCTGTGGCTTTCTAGAGGTCTCCTGAATCTCATCTTGGAGCCTACCAGTTTTTTTCTCAGCTGCTATTATTCTGCTGCTCAGACCTTCTCATCAATACTTTTTTGTTTTTTCCCCATTTTTCTATTTTTGGTTCATTTTGTTTTGGGACTATACCCTGCTGTGCTTAGGGCTGACTCCTGGCTCTGTGCTCCGGGATCACTCCTGGGAGTGGGAGGAGAGCGGATTGAGGAACTATATCAGGTGACAGGGATTGGACCCAGGTTAACCATGTTTAAGGCAAGTGCCCCCTGATGTACTATCTCTCCAGCCCTCTGTTGAGCTTTTATTTAGAGCACCTACCATACTTTTCATTTCTGGCACTTCTGATTTTCATTTTTATTCTCATACTTTCTTGTGCTTTGCTGACTACCTGCTTTCTTGTGCTTTGCTGACTACCTGTGCTATCATTTCTTTGAACTCATTAAAATCCTCTGCATGGCATCACTTAGAGTTATGCTGAGCATATACAAAGCATGATTGGTGCTAGTAGAGCCATGCAGGGGCAGGGTTAGTGAATTCACTCACTGAGATTCTTACATGACTTCCCTTTGTGTTTGCTGTGCCTGTCTGTGCTGAGGGTAAAACTTTGGAGTTAGCCCTACTGGGCATCTCTGAGATATTACTCTGGGTGCTGCTTTCCCTGCCCTTCTGGTCTTCACCCAGTGAAGAGTAAGTGTAAGATATAAGTGTGCGCAGTGTGATGTGAGACAAATAGTGTGACTGCCTGTATGGCCACACAATTCAGGATACAAAACCACCACAGGAATAAACGAGCAGAAGACATGGAGATGGGCCTGCTGAGGTGACAGGTTGCTAGGACCCAGCTGGAAGGGAATCCTCTTTCAATTCCAAAAAAGCTCCAGATTTGTCATCCAGGCTGCTGCAAGGTTGCTGAGGAAGCAAAAGAGTCTGAGATGTGAAGGTGGGCTGTGAGATCCTTTGTATTGAGTGGAGGGTGCACGGTTCACACCAATTTGCTTAGGGGCTACTCCAGGCTCAGTGCCTGCAATCGCTCCATCAGTGCTTAGGGGACTATGTGATAACATGAGAAATTTAATCCTACATGTGCTCCAGGCCTTGACTGGTCTCCCCAGGCTCACACCAGAATTCTTCACTTATCGGATGACTCATATGCTAAACTCAGTGTTCACTTGGGAGGAAATTGATGCAAATTTTTTTTAACAAAAACACACATGCCAAAATGTATTCACTCTTCATCAGTTTCATTGGGAGGCCCAACATTTCTTAGGGATATTTTGGAATTGGTCCAAAATCCCTTCTTTTGACATTGTAATCAGAGCAAGATATGGGTCTTAGGAGATTTTCCAATTGGAAGAGAATCTTGTCCAACCCATTATTTCCCCAGTGAGATTGCTCAGGCTGAGAAAGCCCAAACTGACTTGGTCATGACCCCACCAGCAGATTTGAGATGAGACAGTCAGGAATAGAGAACAAATAGACTGGACTTACTGAGATGACACTCATTGTTTGTTGTTTTGTGTCACACCCAGCAGTGCTCCTGGCTCAGCACTAAGGGATTACTCCTGGAAGGGCTTGGGAACCATATGGGGACCAAGTTCAATGCCAGGGATTGAACTTGGGTTGACTGCATGAAGACAAGTGCTATGGCCACTATACCATCTCTCTGGCCCCCAAAATGACATTTCTTCCTTCTTGATTCCAGTTTAATATTTTTTAATTCTATCATGTTGAGTTGTTTGTGTGTTTTGATCCACATGGCATCCATCACTGTTATGCATGTCCTATATTTACAAAATGGGGTCCTCAAGGTGATACTTGGAAATTGCTAATATTGGGACCCTGAAAATGAAGTCATCACTTGTCACTTGTCTTCCCATTGTTCATTGGTTTGCTTGAGTGGGTGCCAGTAACATCCCCATTCGTTGGGAATGAGGTCCATTATTGTTACTGTTTTTGTCATATTGAATATACCACGGGTAGCTTGCCAGGCTCTGTCGTGCCTCTTGGTTCATCCTAGGGGACCCAGTCTTTTTCATGTCAGACCATCAACTATCCAGGGTCCATGGGGCAGTGCCCTGGGTGTAGGCAAGCCTGTGACCTGTCTGCCACCTACTGACACAGCTGGGCACCACAGCCACACCTGTAATACCTCAACAGGGAGATGAAGCCATGATGATGTCTTAAAGGTTATGTTGCAAAATTCTAACAGTGCAAAAGAAAATATAGAACAAGGGCAGCTGAGAAAATGGCTTGGAAGACTGGAGCTCATTCTTTGCCTACTGGAGCCTGAGATTTGGTCCCTTGCATTAACCATGGCCCCAAGCATTGCCAAGAGTAACACTTCGTCCCTTTCCCCCATCCCAAGTACCACTTCAGAGTAGCTCCTGAGCAATGCAGGGAATGCCCCTGAAAAGGAGAGATTATGGATTGAATACAAGTCTCTCTTCAGCCCCACCATCCACTGTGCCATCCACTAGCACAGTAGCTTTAAAAGAATCTGGAACCTTTCAGCTGTCACTTTCATGAATTGAATGCATGCATTTGATGGGCTGACACAGTATAACTAGACTCCCATATGCATTTGACTGGTTTAACACAGTATAACTAGACTCCCATTGTAGCAGGCAAAACAGCAAAGACCTCACCTAGGGTGAAATGAAGTGGCAGCTCTCAGCGATCACAGATATTCATATGTCTCTTTCCATCTGGTCCCCCACTTCATATGCCTGTATTGTCCCAAGCCAAGTAAAGGTTCTCCTGGAACTCCTTGCCTGAGAGGTGTGTGCCCCTGGGGCCTCTGTCCCTCTGTCCCCTGTGCCCTCTAGCATCATCCCATACCCTTCTGAACCTAACTCAAGTAACTGTCCACCAAATGGTCCTCCAGGTCTGGGACTTATCTGCTGGACTGTGGTGAGGTGAGGTGGGGTGGGACTTCTTAATCGTCATATTTAATATGACTATTAAGTCATATTTATTAAATGATCACTGTAGGGAAAAATGAGTGCTGAAAAGGAGGTAAAGTGTATGCATACTACCTTTTCAGTAACAGCATTGCAAACCACAGTGTCTAAAAGGGAAAATGAGAGAGAGAGAGAGAGAGAAAGAGAGAGAGAGAGAGAGAGGAGAAAGGAAAAAAAGTATCTGCCATTGTAAGACAGGCTGCAGGGGTGGGGAAAAGGGGGCAGAGAGATACCAGAGTGAATCTGGGAAAACTGGTGATGGGAAATGTGCACTGGTGAAGGGCCAGGTGTTGGAACATTGAAACCCAATCATGAACAACTTTGTAACGGTGTAGCTCACAGTGATTCAATAATAAAATAAAATAAATAGTCATATTTATTCAATTCCATGGTCCCTAGTGTGTATCAGGTAGAGTGACAGATGCTGGGGCTGAAATAACAATCTGGAGGAAAGGCTGTCCAACTCACAGTGCCAAGAGCCAAATAGAATTCTCTGGAGAATTCCCTTACACCAAAATTGAAGACGATTATTAGGTATGATTGGGTAAGGTTTTTTTCTGAAGAACCTGAGGATGTTGTTACCATTAATTTATATGGGAAAATACTTTGACACTCCCAGATCCCCCAAAAAACTTACCCAACCATACCAAATAAGAACAGTCTACTTTCAGGCAGCAGAAACCTGGTCTGAGAGCACATGATGGGAACCTGGAAGCTGCTCTGGGAAGGGAAACTCCACCCTTTGAATCTGAAATGCGGTCGCTTGGGCCCCATCACTGGCTTATGAATCACTGAGGGTGTATTTCTAATCGAATGTGCATATGTTACCTTTCCACTTGGAGCTCTTGCTCCTGTGAAAGGGCTTGTCTTTTGTATATCTCCCTTTTAGTGTGTGGACTCTTCCATGCACGTTGAAAGGAACGAGAAGCACAGTGAAGTGGTTTGTGTCTCTCTGTCTCGCTGCTTCAGCCTTTGTCTGAGTCATTGTCCCTCTCAGCTCATTGTTTCTGACAACACCTTTATCACCCTCTGTGCCTTCTGGAACGCTGATGATTCAGGCTGGCAGCTCAGGGATTTTCATCCCTATTGCACAGTACCCTGAGCCCTTCTGCCAGTTCTGCTGTTTCCACTTTCTTCATCTTACCAAGTGTCGGTGTGTCCTAGGCAACCAACTCAGATGACCTACTAAGACGGAGGTTTACTGGTTTGTTGGGGTTTCAGTGTCCGGTTATACCTTGCAGAAAAACAGTTACCTGTGTGGGCCAGACAGTGTTGTCAAGGTAACAGCTACTTTAAGACCCACCCCAGATTCAGAGGTGAGAAACTATGTCTTGTAGAGGATGAAAATCATTTACAAGGGTCTGGAGCAATAATCCAGCGGGGAGGGCATTTGTCTTGCACACGGCCGACCCGGATTTGATCCGCAGTATCCCATATGGTCCCCCAAGCACTGCCAGGAGTAATTCCTGAGTGCAGAGCCAGGAGTAAACCCTGAGCATCACCAGGTGTGGCCCGAAAAGAAATCAAAAGAAAAAGAAAATCGTTTTCAAGAGCTCTAGGAAGTAGGTGCTGGGATTCCCCAGAGACCCAGTGACGTTGAGGTTGTGGGTGGGTCTGGGGAAGATAGTACGGGGTAAGGCACTCGCCTGGCTTGTGGCTGACCACACTTTGATCCCTCTGGCAGTGCATTGGGTCCCTGCAAGCACCACCAGGATGATCCCTAAGCACTGAGCCAGGTCCCCCCAAAAAACCGAACAAGGCTGTGGGTGGGTATTTCTAGAGACTTCCGGGCACATGCTGGCAGTTCTAGCTCAGCCAGAGACAGGAATAGGGTTTTTGAGGAGGAAATAACTCATCAGAAACCCTTTAGTACATCTCTCCTAATCTTCCGTTGATCAGAACCGTATCAGATGAACCCCTGCAAGGGAGGCTTGAAATTGGTTTTTCTCACCATTTCAAAAATGGTATTTAAGGGCCAGAGCGAAAGCCCAGCGGGTAGGGCATTTGCCTTGCACACGGCCAGCCCATGCCGGCCCGGGTTCGATCCCCAGCATCCCATATGGTCCCCAAGCACCGCCAGGAGTAATTCCTGAGTGCAGAGCCAGGAGAAACCCCTGAGCATTGCCGGGGTGTAACCAAAAAAAAAAAAAAAAATGGTATTTAAAAAAATGGGATTGAGGGCCAGAGTGATAGCACAGCAGGTAGGGCATTTGTCTTGCACATGACCAACCTGGGTTCAATCCCGATATCCCATATGGTCACCCCAGCACCACCAGGAGTAATTCCTGAGTAAAGAGCCAGGAGTGGGGCGGTGCGATAGCCCAGCAGGTAGGGCGTTTGCCTTGCACGCGCCGGCCTGTGTTGGCCGGGTTCGATCCCGGCATCCCATATGGTCCCCAAACACCGCCAGGAGTGATTCCTGAGTGCAGAGCCAGGAGTAACCCCTGAACATCGCTGGGTGTGACCCAAAAAGAAAATAAAAGCAAAAATGGGATTGAAGAGGACTTTCCTCGCCACCCTCCCTCCACCCTGCAGTTCCTGAGCCTCACACATGCATGATATGGGCTGAATCATTCAATCACCCTGTCCTGAAGGACTTTGAAGTTGTCAGCTCACAGTGTATCCCACGTGTTCAGATGTATTTGAGATATACTGAGTTAACCTTAAACACTGGAGGACTTTGAAAAGCTTTTAACATGGTGCTGTGACTCAGTGAATTAGGAGATTTTGATATTAAAGTTTTTCTAAGCTTAGGGAATCAAAATTTATTTTCCAAAAATGGGAACCCAGTTTTGCAAAATGCGAGTGAACAATTCTTGATTGTGCCCAGAATAACAATGAAGTTTCTCCAGAGCAGAGTCTGAGTCACTGGGTGGACTTGGGGTTCTTAGGCAGAAAAAGGAAATGAAGTTTGTCAGAGAGGCTGAGCAGGGCACAGGAGTTAGCTGCGACCGCCATTGATATTGACCGTCTCCGTTTGTTTTGACGGCAACGGGGTAATTTGTTTTCAGTAACCTTGTCTCCAGGCCACGGCGACTTCCTCTGAGACAAGACTGGTGGATACTGAGCTATTATTATCCTCCTCTCTTTCCTGACCTCTGCCACTTCAATCTTCATGATGCTAGTGATATTGGAGCTCGGTTGGCTGGCTTCTGGAAGTGGGCTTGAGGGCATTGCTAAAATGGGCGTGTCTGCTGACACTTTTCCTCAGACCCATCACTGAGAATTTGCCAAACCTGGCAGACACACTAATGGAATCAGTCCTTGGTCACTAACTTGGGCTTTGAATTGTGAAGCCCTTAGCCCAGTCCTTTATGGAAATAAGCTTGCTTGCTTGTTTCTCTCTCTCTCCTTCCTTCCTTCCTTCCTTCCTTCCTTCCTTCCTTCCTTCCTTCCTTCCCTTCCTTCCTTCCTTCCTTCCTTCCTTCCTTCCTTTCCTTTCCTTCCTTCCTTCCTTCCTTTCTTCCTTCCTTCCTCCCTCCCCTCTCCTCCCTCCCTCCCTCCCTCCCTCCCTCCTTCCCTCCTTCCTTCCTTCCTTCCTTCCTTCTTCCCTTCCTTCCTTCCTTCTTCCTTCCTTCCTCCTTCCTTCCTTCCTTCCTTCCCTCCTTCCTTCCTTCCTTCCTTCCTTCCTTCCTTCCTTCCTCCCTCCCCTCCTCCTCCCTCCCTCCCTCCCTCCCTCCCTCCCCTCCCTCCCTCCCTCTACTCTTGGCTTGGTGTTGGAGATCATTTCAGGCAGTGCTGAGGAATCAAACCCAGGGCATACAAGCCTTGTGCTCCAACCATCTGGGCCAGGTTCCCAACATTCCTTCTAAACCTCTGCCAGCTCCTTTGCACCCCTCCTCTGACAGCTCACGCTGTGTGTGCACCTTGATGGAGCTGAGTTTATTCCCTCAGGCCACTTCAGTAAAAATGGTGGTTTATTTTTTTTTCCCGCTCTGGTTTCATGACTGTATTTTTTAATTGAGTAAAGTGGAAAAACCTCTGTCATCTCCCTCTGCAGTCTCCTAACGAGCTGGCGTTGTCCTGTTCCCTCACTTTCACCCCCAGCCCTGAGCCGTCTTACCAGCTGTTCTCATCCATTCGTGCCCTTAGTTGGTCTGTTGTGTCTGTTTTGCTTTATTGTCTCCAGATTCTCCAGATCTTTAGAAAAACTCTTTCCTCCTCCCCCATCCCCCTGCCACAGAGCCCACGGAGTCCCAGTGTCGCTGCATGCTCCCGTGTTCCTTGCTTGTCATCCCTTGCTCCCATCCTAAATTCAGTTCTCTGTCACCCCTGTCGTCTGCAGCCTCTCTTGGGTTTCCCCTCCCCAACAGAGTGACCCCCCATTCCTCCACCAGCCTTTGCTGCCTTCCCCCCACTCTGTGGACACCGTCTGCCCCAGACAGCCGCCATCTCCTGCTCATATGGATGGCTCTTGCTTTCCTAAGCAAAAGAGCCATTTCCCCTGAGATGAATTCTCCGACTCCCTTAGAATAGAAAATGGTTAGAGTCAGCAGGATTTACCACCCCCTTTTTTTTAAAGAAATCATTTTCTCCTTCCTGATTCATTACCTTTGGAGTATTTTTAGGAAGTTCAAGTGCAACCATGGAAATGAATGTGCCTCATAAACTGAAAATAAGAGAACCCATAGCAAGCCACTGTCTGTTTCATTTCCTTGGAAAAGATCCTGAAGGCTGAGCACGATGATGATTTAGTTTTGATGTTCTGACCAGATGTGTGGGCATCAGGAGCGAAGAAATGTAGGTCTGTGGGATTTTGATTTACCCCATGCTGAGATGCAGCACATGTACTTGTGAGAAAAGGAGTGGCGGGCAGCTAGTACTTGCATGGTCCCTGGATCTTTCTATGTGTGTGTCTCACTGTGGCCTCGTCAGAGGGAGAAGTAGAGAGCAGGACAATGGCTGAGCCCCACACAGGCCCGGGATACTCCCGGCCTGGACTCTTCTTCTAGCAAACACCCTGGCTCCTAGCCCCAATCAAGGTTGGCTCCCACTTGCTAATGGTCAGAGCTGCCCCCGCTGTTGCCTGGTTGCAGGTCCACCTCTGACGTGTGCTCCTCTGTGCCACTGCAGGGACAGGGCGCCTTGTCGGAGAGACTCCGGAGCTTCAGCATGCAGGATCTCACCACCATCAGGGAGACGGTGCTCATGCTCCCCCGGGGCCCCCCCTCCACCGGGGACTGGACGGGCCAGCGGCAAACATGGCCAACCGAAGATGTCCAGGAGTGCTTCTGAGAGTGCTGGCAGCTCAGGTAAGTGTCGCTCCTCTTCCCCTTTGCCATCTTGTGGGCTGACTTTGACGCAGAGAAGCTGGCTCCTCTGCATGGCATGTGGCCCAGATTACTTCTCGTGGGCCCACCCTACCACCCTGTGCCAGCCACTGGGCAGAGCAGAGCTTGGACTGGCCTGGGAATTCTGATGGGGGCTCTAAAGGGCCTGCCTCCCCCTCCGCCTCATTGTCTGGGGCCTGTGGCAGGTTGGGTGATGGTATCTGGGCTTCACCTAAGCTGCAAATGGGCCAGGAGCACTTCCTCCATCCTCTATCCCAGGAAGGTGTCCCTCTTTAGACTTCTCCCTACCCCACATGGCTCTTGTCGTCTTTTTTCCTGCCCCCCACCACCACCCCAACAGTTTCTTTCTGTTTCCAAGCCCCCAGTCCAACATACATCCTCAGTTACCACACGCAAGGGGCCGTGCTGGCTCTGAAGTGACTACCAGTACAGGTCGGGCTCTGTAGCACTGGTAACACCCCCACCTCTCTGACGCCATCTGCCTCTGGCTATCACCGCCTGGCTTGACTAGAGTGCCAGAATGATCTGTGTCAGAACTAAACATCTGGTTAAACCTTCAGAGCCTTGGACCCCCTGCAGAGGACCTTGGGTCTGTAGTGAACCCGAGCTGTGCCAATCTGATGAGCTACAGACACATTGGGGACCTGCTGGACCCGGGTCCCCTGTGGAGAGTGGGGGCAAGGGTTGGGGTTCGGGAGCTGGGGAAGGAGGAGACATTGCCCTGGGGAGGTGGCCCAGCCACGAATATGCAAACTGGGGTGAAGGGTGGGCAGCAGGGGTGCCGTGGCCCTGAGCCCTGTCCTCTGACACCCCACTGCCACTTGGGGGTGGTTCTTAGGCACGCATAAAGGGAGGGCAGTGCCTGCCCTGAGAATATGTTCCCGCGGGGAAATCGCACCCTGACACCAACCCCGATTTGAAGACTTCAAATCTCCAAATTTTCAAGTCTTCAAATTTGTAGCTTCAGGGGTGAGGTTTCAATGCTGGTGTCCTGGGAGGTGGAGGGATGGCCACAGGGCTGAGATTCAGCCTTTTCTTTTCCCAAGGGAAAGAGCCCCTTTATCAGGGATACCTTCCTGGAGTCCCAGAAGTCAGAGGAATCCCTTCATCTCCCCCTCTGGTGTTTACCAGAAGAGACAATGGTTGAGCCCATGGGACTGCCCTCAGGGCCGCCTGATGGGTCTTCTGTGACCTGCTCACCCCAGGCGCCCTGCAGGCCACTACCCTGAGATTGTGCACCTGTGAGCTATTTAGGGTCCCGGCGTATCTACAGCACCTGCCCTGCTGGGCACTATCTGTGATGGGAAGGAACTGGGCATCACTGCCACCCTTGCTCAGCCCATGAACTCCTGAGTCTCAGAGAGCAGACCCAGTCCCGTGGGCCCAAAGAGCAGTAGAGAAAGCTGCTGGGGGGAAAGGTGTTTTCTTGCTCTGTGGCAAGCTAGGGACCCTCTCAGGCCTAAGATTCCTCACCTGAATCTACTTGATTATCTGAGTGACGCCTAGTTGTGGGCGGTTGTGGGGTCCCAGTGAAACAGCCTGGGGCAGAGGAGATCACTCCAGAGGTAGAGCACAAACATGCCTTGCATGTGTGAGGTCTTGGGTTGGGTTCCCAGGACTCGCTGCTCGCATCCCCAAACACTGCAGGCTGTGTCCCACCTTTAAAATACCTGCCATTGGGCCGGAGTGATAGCCCAGCGGGTAGGGCGTTTGCCTTGCACGCAGCCGGCCTGTGCCGGCCTGGGTTCGATCCCGGCATCCCATATGGTCCCCCGAGCACCGCCAGGAGTAATTCCAGAGTGCAGAGCCAGGAGTAGCCCCTGAGCATTGCCAGGTGTGACCCAAAAAAAGCAAAATAAATAAATAAATAAATAAATAAATAAATAAATAAATAAATAAATAAATAAATAAAAATAAACAAAGAAATAAAATACCTGCCATTTTTGGGGTCAGAGCGATAGCCCAGCGGGTAGGGTGTTTGCCTTGCATGCGGCCGGCCCGTGCCGCCCGGGTTCAATCCCCGGCATCCCGTATGGTCCCCCAAGCACTGCCAGGAGTAATTCCTGAGTGCAGAGCCAGGAGAAACCCCTGAGCTTTGCTGGGTGTGACCCAAAAAAAGCAATAAATAAATAAATAAATAAATAAATAAATAGATAAATAAATAAATAAATAAATAAATAAATAAAATACTTGCCATTTTTGGGGCTGGAGCGATAGCCCAGCGGGTAGGGTGTTTGCCTTGCATGCGGCCGGCCCGTGCCGGCCCGGGTTCAATTCCTGGTTTCCCGTATGGTCCCCGAGCACTGCCAGGAGTAATTCCTGAGTGCAGAGCCAGGAGAAACCCCCTGAGCTTTGCCGGGTGTGACCCAAAAAAGCAAAATAAATAAATAAGTAGATGGATGGATGGATGGATGGATGGATGGATGGATGGATGGATGGATGGATGGATGGATGGATGGATGGATGGATGGATGGATGGATGGATGGATGGATGGGTGGATGGATGGATGGATGGATGGATGGATGGATGGATGGATAAAAAAATACTTGCCATTTTAACATGAAAATTCTAAGGGAAATCCTAAAAAAGCCACCTTGAACAAAGTAAGTGCCAGCATATGCTACCTGAGCCCATGTGCTGCTTGAGCCCACGTGGTCAAGCTCATGTGGTACCCCAGCACACGGGTCACCTACATCTCCCCTCTTTTTTTTTTTTTGGGTCACACCCGGCAATGCTCAGGGGTTTCTCCTGGCTCTGCACTCAGGAATTATTCCTGGCGGTGCTCGGGGACCATATGGGATGCCAGGGATCGAACCCGGCCAGCACAGGCCGGCGCGTGCAAGGCAAACGCCCTACCCGCTGGGCTATCGCTCCGGCCCCATTTCCCCTCTTGAGATGTGCACTTTCATGCTTTCATACCTAATGCTGGGATGCATGTATGGAGGCTCCCTCTGCCTTTGGAGAAGTCCGCATTCTCTCTTGAGTATTACTCTCTTGCTTCTCTCCCATCCTTCCATACCTCCAAATAAAATCTATTTTACTTCAAAAAAAAAAAGGAAAAGAAAAAGAAAAGTCGTAGGGGCCTGAGCCATAGTTCAGTGGGTGAGACACTTGTCTTGCACACAGCAAAAACAGGTTTGATCCCCCAGCAACCCATCTGGTCTCCTGGGCACCAGCAGGAGTGATCCCTGAACTCAGAGCCAGGAGTCAGACCCGAGTACTGGTGGGTGTGACCTAAAACAGACAAAACAGAAAAGCCAGGCCTTGTGGCAGTTTTGAGGCTCGCCCATGGCCCTAAGAACATAACTGTGGCCATTGTGGCAGCTGCTGAGCCCATGGTTGGTCTGCAGGGAGACGTCGCACTTCACTATGGAGGAGGGACAGGGCTTCCCCTGAGGATGGAAGGGTCCAGCTGTAGGAGGAGAGGCATGGATATAGCAGGAAGGGGCATCTCCGGTCTGTCCTTCACTCACCGTGGAGGGGACCAAGCAGGGGTTGTGAGCTGTGTAGACTTTGCCTGTACCACTGCACCCAGGTCAGAGTCCAGGCCTCCTGCCAAGACCTCCCTTAGGTAGATTTGGGAAATTTGGAGGGAAAGGAGATCTCTGGTGGGGCCTCAGAGCAACAGGAGGTCTTTGACTGTGTCCCCAGGTCAGCCCTGGGATAAAGGCATTGGGGGCATTTGTTTAGGCTCAGGGCTGCCAGCTCTGTCCCTAGGGCTGCAGCCCAGGAGGCGGAGTGGGGCATTCTGGCCGCAGGCCCTGCAGGTTGTGTCCACCAAGGCTCTGAGCAGCCCGTACTGCCCCAGGCTGGCCTCACTGTCCACTGTCGGCACAGAGGATGAGGTGCTGTCTAGCAGGGAGGGCGGACATTGGCCTCAGGTGGGGGCTCTGGGGAGAGGGAAAGAAGGAGCCTTGTCTCCCGCGATGTGAGCACTCCTGCCAAGCCCAATGCATTGCGGAGCAGGCTCAGGAGGCTTTGCATCAACTCACCAGACAAGCAGGCCCAGGGGGTTTATGCTCGGATTGCTTCTCAGAGGAAATGCTGACCCCATGGCCTGCCATCCCAAGCACTGTAGGATGCGAGAACTGCCCTCCCAGCCAGGCCAGGGCACCCTCTAGCCCCTGTGTGGCCCTGAATTCCTGGCACCCGGATCCTGGCTGCACTGCCATCCCCACATCTCCCTGGGGCTGGTTCCTGTGCGCGAATGTCACTGATGGTTCCCCCCCCCACAGTCTGCACCTGCTGCTCCACCTGCAGGACCCGGAAAGGTGAGTGAGCAGCCAGCTCATCTCGGCGCGCTAGATGCTTGCCTGGCAAGAAGGTTCTAACCATAAGCTGGTGCCTGACCTTGGGGCTCCCTTTTAGCTGCATGGTCTAGGGAGAGCAGTCCAGAAGGTAACTCCATAATGCGGTGAACATGCGTTAACTCAGGTCAACTCCTAAAGCCATGAAGGTGAAGTCACTCAAAGTGCGTTCTAGGGATTTTGGGACAACTTACTCGGGTCTCTTCTGACTCAGTTTCTCAAAATAATCGTACTCAAGGTGATGGGCAGGGCTGCAGGTATGTGCAGGCCTGATTGAGCTTGGAGGCCTATCTTGTGACAGTGGGTGAAAAGCGACTGTTCTGTACCCTGTGGGCTGCTGTAGGACCATTTGAGCACCCTTACAACATGGCAGTTGCCTTTGCCCAGAATGAGTTATCTGAAGATACTTGGGAAACCACAGTCTGATGTTTTATTTTATTTGTGATCTCCTTTTGCATAGGTGGGTTTCAAACCCGGGGCCTCACACACGCAAAGCAAATGCTCTACCTCTGGGCCACACTCCCCTGCCACAGCCACTGTACCTTTCTAGAACATAGTCTTTGAAGTGACTGTCCACCATGCTACCTTGCTCCACTGGTGTGAAATCCAGCCCATACTCAAAGGGAGGGGAACTCGTCCCCACCTGTGGGAGCTGAGCAGTTAACCAAAGCGTGGAGTTATTTTTCAAACCAGACCTGGGTCCATTTGCTTATTTTCTGGGTGACAGAGATACAGGAATTTCCCCACGTCTACTGAAGCCCTGCAGTTCCAGGTGGCCTATCCTGGTGCAGTCAAGGGAGCCCTGGGCCTGCTTTGCCACTTACGAGCTGTTCAAGTGTGTGTGCATCAGCTAACCACTCAGAACTCTGCCTCCTCATGCTGAGTCAGACGAAGATCTGCTCCCCGCTACCTCCTCGCACTATAGTTGAGATGGCCGTGAAAGGACTCCGGAAAGGATCGTCATCACTATAGTAATTGTTAGAGGAGAAGGGCTGAGCCTGTTGCTAGGCAGGAACTCTTGCATCTGTTTAGGACTTGTGGTGGGGCCGTGGTCACTACATGGTTGTCTATTTTGTTCCATCCTGACCTGCTCCAGCTGTTTTCATCTTCTCAGTCATTTTTGGTTATTTGGGAGGAGAGCACACCCTGCAGTTCTCAGGGCTTACTCCTGGTTCTGCACTCAGGGATCACTCCTGGAAGAGCTTGGGGAATCCTCTGGGGAATCAAAAGATCAAACCCTGGTCAATTGCACGCCAAGGCAGGCATCCAAAAATGCTGTAGTGTCTCACCGATCCTTTTGTTTGTTTTTAGATTATTTTAGGGAGGGAACAAGGCTTATGATTTAATTATCCACAAGTACCATTCTATAGGGGTCTGAGCAATAGTCCAGCGAGTAGGGCGTTTGACTTGCATGTGGTCGACCTGGGTTCTATTCCCTGGCATCCCATATGGTCCCCCAAGCACTGCCAGGAGTAATTCCTGAGTGCAGGCCCAGGAATAACCCCTGAGCATTGCTGGGCATGACCCAAAAAAGAATAAATAAATAAAAGTACCAGTCTATTGATCTAGCTGTTTTCTTAAACTTAAAAGCATGAAGAACCAAGGAAGGCAGTGCTGGACTAACTCAGTTTCCAACCACCACTATGGAAGCATTGCTTTGGCTCAGAGGGGAGGGGGCTGCCCTGGCCTCCAGCTGTTGGCATAGCACCCGTCATCCTGTGTACCAGAGCTGGTGCTTGGAGGCCTGGCTTGTCCCTCCAATATGAGTGAGGAGCAGGAGGACGTGAAACTGTGTTGTAAGATGTGCTCCAGGACTGAAGAGACAGCTCAAGTGGCAGATGACATGCCTAATATGTTGATTCCGAGATATTTAATTATTCTTTTTTTTTCTTTCTGTATCACACCCGGCAATGTTCAGGGGTCCCTCCTGGCTCTTTGCTCAGGAATTACTCCTGATGGTGCCTGGGGACCATAAGGAATGCCGGGGGTCAAACTGGTCTGTTGCATGCAAGGAAAATGCCCTTCCTGCTGTGCTATCTCTCTGGCCCCATTAATTCCAACTTAGATCCCTGCTATTAAGGGCCCTCCACAGCATCCACAGCTGGGTATGGCCCTACATTTTAAAGTGTTTACTGAGGGGCCGGAGCGATAGCCCAGTGGGTAGGGAGTTTGCCTTGCATGCGTCCGGCCTGTGTCGGCCCGGGTTTGATTCTCAGCATCCCATATGGTCCCCTGAGCACCACCAGGATTGATTCCTGAGTGCAGAGCCAGGAGTAACGCATGAGCATTGCCGGGTGTGACCCAAAAAGCAAATAAATAAATAAATAAATAAATAAATAAATAAAGTGTTTACTGAAAGCAGCTACTAGGAAAAATGAAGTCATGAAATTTACTTATAAATGATGGACATGAAGAGTATCATGCTGAGTGAAATGAATCAGAAGGAGAGGGAAAGATATAGAATGACTGCATTCATTTGAGGGATATTTAAAAAAGATAGCATGAGACCAATAACCAAGGCTAGGAAAAACAGGGGCCAGTAGGACTTGCCAATGGTTGGAATATACCACAAGTGTGTGGGTAAGATAGAGAAGAGACCAGCTCGACAATGGAAATAGTAGCACTAAAACTGAGTATTGAAAGTAGGTAAAGGGATATACTGTCAGTACTGCAAACTGCAATGTGCAAAACGGAGGAGGAGGAGGAGGAGGAAGAAGAGGAGGAGGAAAAGGAGGAAGAGGAAGAAGAGGAGGAACAAGAGGAAGAAGGAGGAGGAGAAAGAGGAAGAGTGCATGCTACAGAGGCATGTTAGGGGGATATGGGGGAGGGAAACTGGAGACACTTGTGTTGGGAAATGTGCTGTGCACTGTGAAGGGTTTGGTGTTGGAACATGGCATAAGTGAAACCCAATAATGAACAGCTTTGTAATGGTGTATAAAAAATAGGGGCTGGAGCGATAGCCCAGCGGGTAGGGCATTTGCCTTGCATGCAGCCGGCCTGTGCTGGCCAGGGTTCGATCCCGGCATCCCATAGGGTCCCCCGAGCACCGCCAGGAGTAATTCCTGAGTGCAGAGCAAGAAGTAACTCTTGAGCGTCACCAGGTGTGACACAAAAAGCAAATAAATAAATAAATAAATAGATAGATAAATGAATGAATGAATGAGTGAATGAATGAATGAATAAAGTGTTTACTGTAAGAAGAGAGGAGCCAGGGAGAGAGCTCAATTGACTGAGTGAATACCTTGCATGCTGGAGGCCTCAGGTTTGAGCCCCATCACCCCCCAAGCACCCAAGAATCAAGCAGGGAGTAACTCCTCAGCACTGCTGATTGTGGCCCTCAACCAAGAACCATTTAAAAACAAGGCGAGAATAATGAAATGATCTGTTTTCTCCTTACTTTGAGACTTCTCAGTACAGTTCCTTAGGACATGGGGTTTGGAGGCCAAAAGCTGAAGTCAACTGGTCATCACAGAATAGGCCTCAGGGAATTCTGAGGGCTGGAGCACATTCTAGCAGGAGTTCTGGGTGTGACCTCGGAACTGCAGGAACCCTCAGCTCCCAGCAAGGATTGACTTCTGAGCACTGTGACTGTGGCCCAAAGTTGAAATAAAAAAAGTAGGGCTGGCATGATAGTACAGTGGGTAGGACCTAGTCTTGCAGGCAGCCAATCTGGGTTCTGTCCCCTGGAGGTCCGGGAGCATGAAACTGCCTCCCCTCCGTTCTCTCTGGGGACTGCCCCAGGTCAGGAGGCATCACTGCTCTCTGCTGTTTGGTCTCCCAGGGAGCGATGGCTGCAGGCTGGGTCTGCACCAGGAGGGGTTCTGGCTCCAAGGGGGCAGTTCTGGTTTCTATCTCATGCACAGGTGACAGGAGAGCGGGGAAGTGCTGGGAGAATGGGCAGCAGCGTGAGGTGGGCTCTGCCAGAGTCCTGCCTGCTGGGATCCCCGGCTTTCTCCCTGTCTAATGGGCTTGCAAGCAGCCAGGGTTCGAATGATGAGCCTCCCTTCCCCACTGTCAGCCCCGGGGCTCGGAACTGCCTCTGTGGTAGGTGGGCAGGCTCAGAGGCTCAGTGCCCCTTGGGGCTTTCCAGTGTCTGCTGCTTCAGGGGCTACAGTGTGAGGGGCCCTCCGTGGTGATGTGTATGTGTGGTGGCAGGGTGAGGGGTTCTGTCTCACTCCCGGGCTGGAGGGCAGCCCCCGGCAGTGATGGGGGGGAGTTTCAAGACAGCACTCATTTCTGCCCTGGTCAGGTGTCCCTCCTGATGTTTGGGGAAACAGTATTGGTCTGTGCCACTCAGGTACCAAAAAGCCTCCTGTCCCTGCTTCTGCTCGTTCCTAGCCCGCTGTCAGTGATTCCCTGATATTTCCTCCCTGACTCTGACTTTCTTTTTCTCTGTAGCTGTTAATTCCTTCTCCCATCTATCCCTAGGACCCTTCTCCCCGCCATCCTCTCTGTCCACTTTGTACCATAAATAACGCTGAACTCGTTGCTAAATATTGTCTGGAAATTAATCTGAGAACCCTACCTGGCAGGGAAGAGTTCCATTTATTTTTTTAAAGAAAAAAAATCAAGTGTATGGGGCGTAATTTAGAAAAGGCAAAGAGAGAGAGAGAGAGAGAGAGAGAGAGAGAGAGAGAGAGAGAGGGAGAAAGAGAGAGAAAGAGACAGAAAGAGAGAGAGAAAAAAGAGAGAGAGAAAGAGAGAGACAGAGAGAGAAAAAGAGCGAGAAAGATAGAGAGTGAGAGAGTGAGAGCGAGCGAGCGAGCGAGCTTTGATTTGCAGGGATTCAGGCAGTCTGCAGTGCTGCAGGAGCCCCTGGAGGTTTAGAGCTAGGACGCGTGGGCGGGATGCGTGGGCAGGGCGTGTGTGTGCACATACATTCATGAATGTTTGATTCATCCCTAAAGAGCCCTCCCCTAACGGAACATTCTTTTCTTTCTCCTCGGTGGCTGGCTGTCGGGGATGCCGAAGTAAGTGGTCCCGGGGGGCGTGAGGGGCGTGCTCTGCCTCAGCCCTGTTTGCTGACTCTCATTAACAGGCTCCCACTAATGTGTGCAGTGGGGGAAGTGTTTGCTAACTTGGGGGCTGGGGATGTGTTTCTGCTGCGCCCAGGCGTGGGGAGGCCTCTAAAGAACAGAAATTTGGGGAAATAACCAGTAGACTGGAGTTGCAAGCTTTGCATGTCGAAGGTCAGAGTTTGCTCCTCAGCGCTGCATGATCTGCTGACCCTGAGCTCTCAGGCAGGAGTAGCCCCTGAGCACCTCGGGTGTGGTCCACAAATAAAAATGAATAATAACAACAACAATAATGATAAGAAAAATGAAGGACTCGAGCTGAGAGATCGTACAGGGGATACTGGCCAACCTGGGTTCAATTCCCAGCACCATGTGCCCCCCTAAGGATCCTGGGTGCAGCCAGGAGACCCCAGCACTGCTGAGTGTGTCCCAGGGGCCCCCAGATTCAGGAGCCTTGGGTATCCCCAGCACTTCAGGTTTCAAGCTTTGTTGCTTTCTTAAGCCCTTGAGTTTGTTTGCAGAGAATTAAACTGGGACCCTGGACTTCCTGATCACCACTTGGAAGCCCCCGCCCCGCATACAGCAAATACATAAAAGGCCCTGCGAGTTGGTCAGTCCACAGCAACAAATGGAGCAAAGTTGCTTCCCAGCCACCCGTGACCCCATGAACTCACTGGCTAGGACAGTAGGTCAGCCAAGGCCACACATTCGTTCCCCAGCTGGGTCCTGTCCAGGGGTAGTGGCTCTTGATGCTATCGTCTGAAGTTTGCAGGTGGTGGTTGTAATTGTGTCTTTGCCCGAGAGCTTCTCTTTGGAGGTATCTGCCAAGTGGGCAGAGTGGGGGTGGAGGGTGGGGCGCCTTCATGTTCCACCATCTGAAGTGGGCAGCTGATTTGGGCAGGCCGGGGCCAGAGGGCTGCCTAACCCTAGAGTAAGCAGGCTGGGTATGCCCTCAGTAAAGAAGTCAAAGGATGGCTAACAGTCTTGGGCTGAAACCTTGAACAGTTCACCCCCAGCTACAGGGCATCTTTGAAAATCAGGGTTGACAGCCACGCTCTAGTGCTGCCTCCTGCTGGCTGCTGGAGCAATAGCAGTCAGAGAAAAGCACTGCAGTCAGAGATAAGGGTGGTGGTTAGCTTCGTTCAAGCCATGCCCACCATTGGTGTTAGCCTTGCTGTCCCCTATATTTTGGAGAGTGCATTTTTTGTTACTGAAAATTTTTTAATAAATGTTAGCAGGGTGTTTCAGAAAGACCTCTGATTTCTCTGTGCAGACCTGTGGGGAGCCGGGGACAAGAGATGGGCTTCACAGAGATCCAAGGGTCCCTAACCCTACATCGGCATTCCTAGTCTAGAAAGCTGTCTGTGGGTAAGCTGGATAGGGCAGGAAACACTTTCTATACTGATTATTATAATTGACCAGATAACATAAATAAGTAGTTTAAGTTCTGAACACCGACAGTTATGGAGCTTTCAGGAAAGTGAATTCCTTCTGGAGCTTTCCTGGTCAAGGCACGGTAGATGAGGCAGATTCAAAGAGAAACCTGGCCGTCTCTTGGGAATTCTTCCCCTCCCTCCTTTGCCTCTCTAGTACTTGACCTTTCTTTGAGAGGAAACATCTCTCCAGAGTTGCTTAAGGTTCTCGATACAGACTTCCTGGCATTTTTATATCCTGTCTTTTATTTTTTTATTTTTTACTTTTTTTTTTTTTTTATTTTATTATTATTTATATATTAATCACTGTATCACTGTCTTCCCGTTCATCATCAATTTGCTCGAGCAGGCCCCAGTAACTTCTCCATATGTCCTGTCTCATGCTAGTAGAGCCCAAGGGCATCTGCTTGCTCCAGGAACATAAAGAGCCTCAATCCATTCCGGAATGAGGTCTATAATTGTTACTGGTATTTGGCAAATCAAATACAACACGGGTAGCTTGCCTGACTCTGCCGTGCAGGTAGCACACTCTTGTAGGCATATCTAAGTCCAGCATTTATTGATGAACCGCGTGGCGCAAGCGGCCGCGTGAGCCAGGCGCTGATAGGCTGGTCTGCTGGGTGGAGGTCTGATGAGGGGAAGTCGGATGTGGAAAATGGAGGCCCTCATGGAGTGAGGGGTCGTCTGGCTTGTTGCGAGGCTCTGCTGGGATAGTGGGCCAGGGCTAGAACCCGCCATCCCTCCCGGGCGCCTCGTGAGCGGCTGGTCACAGGGAGAGCCAGTAGCAGCTCTGCCCCATGTCTGCGAGTCTCTGGACCCGCATACCTGAGCCGGATTTAAGAAAGACTGCTGCAGGGTGGAACTCGATGAGCCGGGTGCTGATAGGCTGGTCTTCTGGGTGGAGATCTGACGAGAGAGAAGTCCGGATGTGGAAAATGGAGGCCCTCATGGAGTGGAGGGTCATCTGGCTTATTGCGAGGCTCTGCTGGGGTGGTGGGCCAGGGCTAGAACCCACCATCCCTCCCAGGTGCCTCGTTAGTGGCTGGTCACAGGGAGAGCCAGTAGCAGCTCTGCCCCATGTCTGCGAGTACAAAACTCCCTTAGGGGAACCAGAAAGCAGCTCAGGATATAACTTATAGGGGGTAGCATAATATATCATAGCAGCCAGGAGTAAACCCTGAGCATTAATAATAATATATTATTAATAATAATATATTATTATTAATATATAAATATATTTATATAATGACAATATATTATTATAAATAATATATAATTATATTATAATGATATAATATATTTAATATATAAATACATGTTTATATATTAATAATAATATACTATTATTATTAATGCTCAGGGGTTACTCCTGGCTGCTCTTCACTCAGGAATTACTCCTGGCACTGCTCGGGCGACCATATGGGATGCCGGTGACCGAACCTGGTTCGGCCACGTGCAAGGCAAATGCCCTACCCGCTGGGCTATCGCTCCAGCCCCCTGTCTTTTAAAACAGTGCTTGGAACTGAGTAACGAGTAACAGCCTCAGGTGCCACCAGCACTGTAGCTGCGCATCATGTTGCCTTGAAGTCCCTGGCCCCTGCCCCTTCCTGAAGGAGCTTCTTGGAGGTGGGAATGTAGCTCACACCTGGGTAGAGCACATGATCTGCATGGATGAGACTCTGCGTTGGATCTAGACGGATTCTCTCTTCTGGTGCGGATCACAGATGTGAGCCGCAGGATTGGACACACCTTGGCTAAAGCAACATTTTTTTTTCTTCTGAGGCTGTTGCACTCCCATCTCCGCTGGTGCGCACCTCTGGATTCTGCAGCTCTGTGGGTTTCTGTGCTCCAGGTGTCGCCAGTAGGCTGTAGACCCTCACACTCCTAAATCCCTCCTGCAGGGAGGTGAGGCAGGGCGGGGGAGGTGGTGGTCCTGGCTGCTTCTCCAGACCTGTGGGCCACGGCTGTCCCTAACAAGCCCGGGCTTGTGGTGCTGTGTGCCTAACCCACCGCACTCGCCCAGCCTGGCTCCTTTCTTCACTGACACACGCTGCTGTGCTTTGTCTCCCGTGTAGATTGTAAATGGACATTAAGTGGTTGAGGGAGATGTGAATGAGGGTGGTGTGAAGGCGTGGGAGCCCCACCAGGTCCAAAAGCCATTGGCATTTTCTGACGAGGAAGAGGAAGACCTGCTGGAGTTCATGTACAAGTATAAGACAACTCGAAAGACGGCGCCGCCCCTGGAGGTACACGGTGTCTGGGGCTGTGGGGAGCGCATGTGTGTGTGCAAAGGGGCTTTGTGCCAGAAAGCTGGAGATCTAGGAGCGGCTTCTTTTGGAGCACCAAACATCTCACAAGGACTTGGAGTGAAAAGATTCTTCCTCCATCAAAGGCAGGAGACAGGGGCAAGAGGGAAAGTACAGTGGGAAGAGCATTTGCCATGCATGTAGCTGGCCCACGTTTGATCCCTGGCACCCCATGTGGGCCTATGAGCTCTCCAGGAGTGATCCCTGAGCACAGAGCCAGGAGTAAGCCCCTGTGCATCCCTGGTGGGTGGCTCCAAAACAAAGGAGGGGCAGCACCAGGGACTAGGTAGCTGACTTGCCAGCAGGTGAAAATAACTCTGTGGGTTGTGCTTAAAAACAGGAGGTAATAGGGACCGGAGGCGATAGCCCAGTGGGTAAGGCGTTTGCCTTGCACGTGGCCGGCCTATGCCGGCCCGGGTTCGATCCCTGGCATCCCATATGGTCCCCTGAGCACTGCCAGGAGTAATTCCTGAGTGCAGAGCTAGGAGAAATCCCTGAGCATTGCCGGGTGTGACCCAAAAAAAAAAAAAAAAAAACCCAAAAAACAAAAAACAAACATACAAAAAAAAAAACAGGAGGTAATAAAGCTTGTAGAATGTAATACAAACCGAAAGCAACTCCCAACCTAAGCTGATATAAATGGAAAGCAATCTACATGGGTGTTTTGGGGAAAGTGAAAACTTGGACTGTGTGGTTTGACAGGTATAAGTAAAGCCTTGTTGCTGAAACACTGCACCGTGCCTGATAGAAAGAGAATCAGATAATTATTGATAAAGGGCCACAGCTCTCTAGCACAGCTGATCCAGGGCAGGAGAGAGAATTCAAAAGTTATGGTGCTTTTCCAGTAGCTCACCCTGGTTCCCTGAGCACCACCAGAGCCAGGTGTATGGGTCCTGAGCACCTACTAGTGTGGTCCCAAGCCCAAATAAATAAAATGACTGTGCTGGGGCAGAGCTCAGTGAGCCTGTACTCTCTGTGTGGGGACTCTTGGCCCTCCCAGTCACTGCATGGTCCCCCAAGCAATCCTGGAGCAGACACGTGCCCTCCCCTCTGTCACTGACCCCTAGCTGGCGTGCGGCCCTCATGGTGATTACTGCAGTGTTTGGGGACATCAGATTCCTTCCCAGGGAAGGCACACATGGGTCCTTGTTGAATAAAGATGATTGAGATTTGAACTTTGCCTACAGAGTCCTTTACTTCCCAGGAAACCCCTCCCCACCCCCCCACACACACCAAACTCGCCCTGATGGGGAGAGGCCCAGCTTCCAAGGTAGGGAAGAGGACCCATATATTCTAGGGCCTGAGCATTTGTGCAGGATTTATTTATTTATTTATTTTTTTTAACTTTTTGGCTCATACTCCTGGCTCTGCCCACAGGAATTACTCCTGGTGGTGCTTGGGGGACTATATGGGATGCTGTGGATGGAACCCAGGTGGACCAAACACAAGGCCTTAGCCCGCTATACTATTGCTCTGGTCTGAATTTTTCTTTTTTTCTTTCTGCACAAGCTGCTTTGCACTTGTAGTTAAATTTCTTGAGGAGAGCCATAGAAATAGGGTAGGGGTTAGGCGCTTGCCTTGTACACCATCCACCCTGGTTTGAAATCCCAAGCACCACCAGTGCTCACTGCTCAGCATCACCACGTGTGGCCCCAAAGCCAAAAACAAATAAGCAACCTGAGGCAGATCACTAAATATTTTTTTAATTTTAATTTTTTTAATTGAATCACAGTGAGATACACAGTTACAAAGCTGTTCATGATTGGGTTTCAGTCATATAATGTTTTTAATTAATTAAAGAAGAACAAAAGTGGGGCTGGAGTGATGGTATAGTAAGTAGGATGTTTGCCTTGCACATGGCTGACCGGATTCGATCCTGCCATCCCGTATGGTCCCCTGAGCAGTGCCAGGAGTAATTCCTGAGTGCAGAACCAGGAAGCCAGGAGTAACCTCTGAGCATCACTGGGTGTGAGCCCCCACCCAAAAAAAAAAAAAGGAAATAAAAAAGCAAAGTTAGGCCTTGCTGTATCTTCTTTCACACGTATCTGGAAGTTTGAATGAGGGGCCATGGATGGAGCAAATGACAGCGCAGGAGAGGCAAAGGCGGCAGTGACCCGGTCACTGAGTTGGGGGTGCCCTCAGGGGTGACTTCTGAGCTAGATGCTAGCAAAGCTTCCCGGTGGCGTGGGCAGTGGGGGGGCGAGCACAGGGGACAGCGCCGCTGTGGCCGCCCTTCAGGTTCTCCTCTCTCGTTCAGTCTGCAGTCTCAGGCCCTATGAGGAGGAACACTGGTGTCGCCGCAGTGCCATTTAATAAGGAACTCCCTCCTGTAGAGACAATCTTCACGAACAAGATTAGAGAATACAGAACTGAACCGCAGTGGCCTGGAAGACCTGCTGGTAGTGACCCAGTACCAGCCAGAGCCGGATAGGGAGCTTTTAAGGCGTAAACAAATGTATGGCAAAGCAGACATGATTATGTATGTACCCTTGCTTCACATTGAAAAACCCAAATCTGAATCCATCGGGAAACCCCAGACTTGAGGAAACGATGTAAAATTTAACCTGGTAATTTGTCCTCGATTAGTTTTAAAACTGATCTGAATAAACACATCTGTAACCACTGTCAAATGCTCTTTTTTATTCTGAACCCAAATACTTTGGTGATGTTGAGTGTGAAAAAAAGTGTTTTTAACAGAGAGGACTAGAAATGACACAGAGAAAGGGAAGGACTTCTGGCCAGAAGTAGGTGTGAAAGAAAGGGTGGTGTAGGGAAAGGTTGGGCCTAGAGAAGAGGGTGGAGAGGGCAGTTGAGGGAGGTTGGGACAAGTTGCCTGGGTCCTCCTGAGCAGCTGCTGAGAAAACATTTTCCTTTTCCTTCACCATAATGGTAATGCCTCCTGGAACTTGTGTGTGCCGTGGATAGAGGGGGCCCTGAATAGTATTGAGGGACGTTTGGAAGACAATGACAGTGTTACCTCTGACTGCCCTGTTTGCTCTGCGTGAAGGATTTCCCGTACAGATCGGGATTGGAAACTCAGCCATGGACGTTTGAAGCACATACAAAGAAAAGGGAGGACAGTGACCCCAAAGAAAGAACTAAGACAGGAAAGAGGTGGGAAGGCACTTCTCTCTTTGCTGAGGCATTTGTGCAGAGCATTTTGCTCCCAAGTAGAATCAAGAAATATGTGTCACCTTCCTCACAACCTTCACTTGGGAGGTCTTAGGACTTGGGCAGTGCTGGCCATGTCACTGGGTGTGAGGAAAGCTTGGGAAGTATCTTGTGGTTCCTGTGGCAAGAGCTCAGGGGCTATCAGGGCCCCGGCCAGCTGTCTCACACTCTTGGGAGGACTTGGCCAAAGGAGCTGGTTTTCCCTCACACACCCTTTCAGGTGCCACCCTTAAGAGATGCCATGTTCCTGCTAAATTGAGGAACACCCTTTTCTGTTTTCTCTGCTAGGCACCGCCTAGACTCCTTCGATCTCGCTTCAGGAAGAAAAGTACCTCATCCTCGGCCACTGAAACCACATGAGTGAGATGAACCAACAACACCGGATCCACAGAACGTGTCTCCTCTGCCTTAAAGAGCTATTTATGGACATAGACATCTGCAAGCTGGTGTGTTTCATGCGTAGCCTCACACATGGCCTTTCAGCGTCCCCCCAACACTTTTAAGACCACCCTCCCCCCCACACACACACACAATTCCTTTTATTTGCTGGGAGAAGCTAGAGGCAAAAAGTGAGATGTATGTGGGGTGTGACCTTTAAGTCTTTTGAGGTTTGTAATTTTCCAGTTGGTTTGCCATCACAGACAGCAGATATTAGAGATGAGAACCAGACACCCCACACTGTTGAAATGTACATTTGTACTTTATTTGTTGCATACTTTGTTTTCAGACTTGTAAATGCAAAGCAATTTTTAAAAACTTTTTTGTTGTTGTTCTTGGTACTAAAACTTTGGACTATGATGTACATATTTATGGCTTTTGGCTTAACAGAATGGACTTTTAAGGGCTGCCATGTAAGAAAACTGCAAAACCACAGTGTAAAAAAAAAAAGTTATTTTAAGCCTAGAGAATGTCTCGGATGTGCTTATAAGGTTTCCCAATATTACTCAAAAAAGTTTCTCTTCCTGCAGGACATTGGTCTACATTTTCTTTAGACAATTCTGTTAATATAGAGAGCTTAGACTGGAGAGACAGTAGTTTACCACAAAGATGAGTTTAAGGAGGTCAGGGAACAGCTGGGACTGAAAGAACTACAGGAAACTTGTCTGACCCTTGGATTCAGGATTAGAAACTCTTCCAGGGCACTTGCTGTTGCCTCAGCAGGTAGCTCTACCCTTGGTCCAATTTCTTGGGGACTTACAAGCTATTGTTAGGAGTCATTTCAAGTGTTTCCAGAGTGCTTGACATTTCAGTGATGATTTCTTTCCAGTACCAGTGCCGTGGCTAATTCCCCTGCTGTGGGACGCAGTAACTTGGATTTACAGAATGCCTTGTTTCACAGAACACTAAGAAAAAAACTCCAACTAACGCTAGAACTCTGTTGGGGCCAGAGCGATAGCACAGTGGGTACGTGGGGCATTTGCCTTGCATGTGGCCGACCTCGGTTCCATCTCCAGCATCCCATATAGTTCCCCAAGCACCGCCAGGAGGTAACCCCTGAGCATTGCCAGGTGTGACCTAAAAACAAAAACCCTAGAACTCTGTTGTTTGAGACATGCTGTGGAATATATTGGGACAGGTGCCAGGCAGAGCACATGTGGCTTCTAGCGAGGTTTCAGAGGTGGAGATCTTTATGGCTATGACCGACCACTCTGCTCCTTGGACAGCTGGTGCCTTCACTCTCCTGTTCATTCCCCTTCAGGTTTGGTGGAGTGTGAATGAGAGAGGTCTCCCTCTTGAGGGCACGCCTGGTCTTTGTGGGTTTAACATAAGTCTGGATTGTTTCATCGAATAAAGTATGATCTGAAGGGACTCACTATTTAGACTGGAAAGTTTCCCTGGAAGTAAGAGTCTGATTTCAATAGTGCTTGGTCTGAGGTAGCTACTCCTCCCTTTGACAGGCGAGCCTAAACATAGGCCTCGTAAACTCATGCTTAAGAGTTGGTGTTTTCTGTCAGCGTAATGCATGCAGTGGTCACACCCTGTTACTTCTTAATACTTGGATTGTGTTTGTTCATAGATAAGCCCCAAAACTAGAAAATTAGTGTTAGGTACTACATAGAATTTACTGTCCACTGGCTACAGACAGGTCCAGTTAATGTCTGTTCCATTACCAACTTTCAGAACACACGGTCTTTGCTGAGGACACGTTGGCTGGATCTGAGTCACCTCAGAAAGGGTTTTACTTGAAATGGGTAGTTGCCAGAGATGTATATTTAAATCCCTTCTTTCCATAATTCTCTGGAAGGTGGCTCTGAATTTACAAAAGGATTTGAAAAAAAAAAAGCCCCAATTTATGGTTCAGAGGGAAAATCGAAGCTATAAGTTGACTGGCCGTGCCCCATACCTATTAAGGGAAACAGGAAATGTTTTATTCAAGCTCAATGAGTAGTTTCATAAAAAAAATACATATAGGCTTTAACCTGTATTTTAAATACATTTTAAAGGGGCCAGAGCTATAGTATAGCAGGTTGGGCACTTGCCTTGCACATGACTGACCAGGGTTCGATCCCCAGCATCCCGTTTGATCCCTTTAGCCTGCCAGGAGTGATCCCTGAGTGTAGAGTCAGAGGTCACTCCTGAGCAAGTGGGTGTGCACTAATAAATAAAATGTATTTATCTGCTAGTTTGGGAGTATTCAGAATTATCAGAAACAAGTATAAAAATAAAAAGCTTAGCTAAAGAGGATTTTTAAAGAAACCTTTTGCCAAATACCTTTAGCAGTAGAAATTCAGACCCTATTGTGGAAAAAGCTCTATTTTCACCATTTTACAGTGCAAAGTTTTAATAAGTACAGGTTATAAAGTTTGCACTTAACTACTACCAAAAACAAGTTTCAAAATACTCTAGTCTCAGACAAGCTGTATTACTTCTCATTCAAAATTTTAAGTGTATATATATAGATATCCAAACTGCTGTCTTAATGTAAATGTACCTGTTTTTTCTTTCAAGTGTTGGTTAGGAGTAGTTTTCGCTCTTAAAAACACTCACTGTACAATGGAGAGCAGCTGTCATACTTCTGGCAAAATGTGTTTACCTACTCAACAAGCTGTATATTTGTGTATGAATTGACATAAAATGTGAAAGCATTTGTGTAGCAGTGTGGCATTCTCTTAGAGGATACAACTTTCTTACGAGGACACAACTGTCTTTGACTTGTTGCAGACACAGGCTGTTTGCAAACTGCGAGCAGGGAAGTCTGTGCTCTTCCTGCAACAACTTTCTGTTCTTTCCCATTGAGCACCTATTCTGATTCTGAGGCAGTGAGATACGGTGTTGTACTTAGAAACTGGAGCGTTTCAGTCCTAATTCCTCCTGGCTTTGTGTGAATAGATTGCTCACTTTTGCTGGCCTTTGAAATGTGTGTACTCTGTGATGAACTGTCCATGTATTTGTAATAACAGTGCTTCTCAGCCATGACCATCATCGGATGGTTCCGTCCCTAGTTCTTCACCTTGCACAGTGTCTGAAATGGCAAAGGATGTGCTTCGTTCTCCAACAGCACGCTGCAGAGCTACATTCTGGACTGTGACTGTGCATATTCCCTAGTTTCTTCCTATAGCCCCCTTAGAACGGTCTTGTAATAAGGTAGTATACTGGACTGTGCATCAAGGGATGTATAATAACAGTATTCCAAAGGCTGAAGTTCTGCTGTTTTGTTATGCTTGATATACATCTTGAATAAAGTCTTAACATTGTTCTTTTAAAAAGATCTCAGTAATGTTGGATTTGTAAGGAAAGAGAAGACTTGTAGAAAATGATCAAGGGTGCAAAGAGACTAAGTGCTCAGCGACAGACTGTAGTCTCGTGCCGGCCTGATGCATAGAACTGTTGTCCAGCAGGAAATGAAATGAGTGATTTGAAAACCACTGATCGCCTAACTAGAAACCTGATGGTATGTGTGATTTCCAGTTTTGAGGGTCACCTGTGGAAGCGAGGTAGCTGTGAAAATACTGGTCCATCTGATAAATTTTAATTCTACAAACCGATCTTTGGGCAACTGTTTTCCTTCACAGGGTCAGTTCCTTGGCTAGAGAGGTTGTATAAGGGTTCAGACATTTGCCTTGCACATGGATGGCGCTGGTTCAATCTCCAGCACTGCATAAGATTCCCTGCCCTGGGCCGGAGCGATAGCCCAGCGGGTAGGGCATTGGCCTTGCACGTGGCTGGCCTGTGCTGGCCCGGGTTTGATCCCGGCATCCCATATGGTCCCCCGAGCACTGCCAGGAGTAATAACTGAGTGCAGAGCCAGGAGTAACCCTGAGCATTGCCGGGTGTGACCCCCCCCTCCCAAAAAAAAAGATTCTCTGCCCTGATCACAGAGCCAGGAGTAAGCCGTAAGCAGTGTTGAGTGTGACCCTTAAATGAAAAAAAAGAAATTATTGGGGCCAGAGGCGATAGCACAGAGGGTAGGGCATTTGCCTTGCATGCGGCTGCCTAGGGTTCAATCCTTGGCATCCCTTATGGTCCCCCAAGCTCTGCCAGGAGTAATTCCTGAGCAAAGAGCCAGGAGTAACCCCTGAGTATCGCCCGGGTGTGACCCAAAAAAAGCCAAAAAAAAAAAAAAAAAGAGAGAGAGAAAAAAAATTTTTTTTAACTAAAAGAAAAAAAAAAAGAGAGGAGTTGGGCCAGAGCAACAGTACAGCGTTTAGGATATTTGCCTTGTATGTGGCTGACCAGAGTTTGATCCCGACATCCCATGTGGTCCCCAAGCACCACTGGGAGTTCCTGAGTGCAGAGTCAGGCGTAACCCCTGAGCATCGATGGATTGTGACCCAAAAAAAAAAAAAAAGTAAAAAGAACCTGAGTCTATTCCCAGCACAGTATGTCCTGAACATTGTTGGTGTTGCCAAGCACCAGCAGGGACTGCTCTGCAGGTCCTCTGAGCACCTAGAGTGGCCCAGGTGGTCCCTGGCACTACTGGGCCCAAGCAGTACTCCTTCGTGGGGCCCAAGCATCAAACCACCTGGTCTGGTTGGTAGGAGTGTCACCAAGAGTGGGCCCCAAGTGCCCCAAGCATTCCTTGGCAGGCGCCCCACCCCACCACAACCAAAAGAAAAGCTGGCCCAGTTAGTCTCTTTGATGATCAGAGGCTGCAGGTGAGCAGAAGGTAATGATGTGAAAAGAAACTCTGAGGTGGAAATTAGAAGCCAGAGTTCTGATGAGGTTCAGAAACTAAGCAAATGCTATTGTAGATACTGAAGTCAACAATGTAAGAAAGAAAGAGAATACCACCATTTCCTGCTGCTGAGGCCCCTGAGAGGATGCTGGCTCACCTTCTCCCTTTCTGTTTCCTGAAGCTTCGGAGATTCAAGATTTGTTCTACAGATGGGGATGTGAGGTGTATTCTGAGCTCCCAGGCATGCAACACAAAATAACATCATTCTGCTTGCTCATTTGTTAGCTTTAGAGTCTTTAAAGTCTGTCCTGATGAGATTTCTTGCAACTGAACAGTCTAATTGAACAATAAGTTAAGCCACTATCATTTATTAAAAATGACTATTCAACAACTTCCAACCTTTATTTTCCTTAATAAATCTGGGAATGCTTATTATTCCATTAAAATTTAATAACATAACAAATGTTATCACATCAGCTGGAATAATTTACATCATCTTACACTCAACATGTGCAGAGACATTATATACACACAGATACATGTTCAATATCTGAGAAGTCATAAAACTGATCTACACTTTCAGGTTTGTTCGGTCGTGGTAATTCTGATAAGGGTCATCAGCATACCAGTTTCGCCTCTTCCAGAAAGATGTTGTCATTTTGTCTAAGAGCTTACTCTGGGTTTTATTGCAGAACACAAATTCCCTCAGGCGTTTTTTCCTTGCAGCCGTCTTTTTCCATAATTTCTTCTTATAACCAGCCTATTAGATAACATTATCAAGACATTGAACACATTACATAGGGAACAAAAGACATCTTCCTGGCTCATGTTTTCCATCAGTAACAAAGACTAGACTTGGGGCTGAAATGTTTTTCACAAAGATATGATTCTCAACACGAAGCAGAAAGAGAAAGCATTATGGAGCTTAAAAAATACTTATTAATAATTTCCTGTTAAAAAACTAAATTGAAACCACGGGAAAAATAAAGTGAAATAAACCTGTGTGGCTGATGGAATTCAGGGTGAGAGAACTCTAAGGTCAACTCCGGTATATACATTACACCATTACAGCCCTTTCAGCAACTCAGCATTCTCGCCCTGCAGAGCAGAGAGAAACATTTGACTAGAGAGGCTACGCAGCAGGCCAGGGTGAGAACTAGAAAAGTTCTTAACCGCTACATGACTATTTTCCTAATGTGCAAGATAATATAGGGAGGGACTGGTTTAAATAACATTTACATCCATTTTCAGGGAGCTTTGTTATTTCAAAGTCTAAGGAGCATAGTTCTGAAATATTTTGCTTTTTTTTTTTGGGGGAGAGGCGAGGGCATACCCGATGGTGCTCAGGGATCACTCCTGGCAGGTCTCTGGGGACCATACATGGTACCAGGATGGACCCTGGGTCAGCCTCCTGTAAGGGCAATGCGCTATCTGCTTACTATCATTGCCCTGAGCCCTGCTTCATTTTTCTTTTCACACATTAGGGACCAATATTTGCAGCAATTGCTTTCTAAGGAATGATGAATACAATAAAGTAATGAGAAACAGAAAAGGAATTGTTAATCCAAGTATGGAACTAGAACTACTATATATGATGCATGACCCATACCTTAAATAATTAATTTTTAAAATGATCAGATTAAACATAGTTACAGTGATAACCCATTTAGACTGTAACAGACCCCAGCGCCCCTGGGCTGATCCTAGCTAAGTCATCTAATAAGTCATAGGGAGGGGAGTCTATAACCCAGTTTAGTCACAAAAGCCCTTAGGTCCATTCAAGCCAAGGGTTCTGGCAAAGCAACTCTATTGGGAAGGTGCCATGGATTTCTTCCAAGCCTTACTGTTAACATTGTGACTACTGTCTTCTATAGAACAGTGATGCTCAGAAATAAGCAGCTCTAATGAAGAGTTCTGATTTTAGAACTGAAGAGAGTACAGCAGTAAAGTGGCTGTCTTGCACATAGTCAACTCAGGCTTGATTCTGGCACCACCTATGGTTCCCCAAGTCCTACCAGGAGTAAGCTCTGAGCACTGCCAGGCGTGGACCACCTTCATCCCCACATGCCTTACAAAAAGTGTTACGGTTTCAAATGATTATTATTATTTTGGCTTTTAGATTATTTTTATTTTAAAAAATTGGTAGGGAAAGGGTGGAAGGAAGTTAGCTATGGTTAGGACTTACTCTTGGATCTGTGCTTAGAATCCCTTCTGGCAGGCTCAGAGAACCAAATGAAATGGCAGGGACTGAACTTAGGTAGGCCATGTGCAACACAAGTACCGTATTTATCATACTATCTCTCCAGCCCAAGTGTTGTAGTTTTAAAATGCCAAATATGCTTACATGCAGGGCCTTATGCATATAGGGCAATGCTCTATTGCTAAGCCAAATCCCTGCTCCCAAATACGGAATTTGGCTTAGTAGTAGAGAACTGCCTTACATGTATGAGGCCAGGGTTCAATTCCTGGCATAATAAATAATAATAATATGCTAGAGATTAGAGTTTTGCTACTCATTGCTTACAATTTTATTTTATTTTATTTTTGCTTTTTGGGAGACCCTGGGAATGGTCAGGGGTTCCTCCCTAGCTCTGCACTCAGGAATTACTCCTGATGGTGCTTGGGGTACCATATGGGATGCTGGGGATCGAACTCCGGGTCAGCTGCGTGCAAGGCAAATGCCCTACTCATTGGACTATCACTCCGGCCCCTGCTATTTTAAACTCAAACACAATTCTCCACATATTCATAGCAATTATTCAATTATCACAACAGCGTTTAAGGAGAATAGCTAACAGTTCCATTCAAAATATTTATTTATGAATTGTTTTCAGGTTGGAAATAATCCTGTCAATGCTTCAAACAGTGAAAGAATCCTACCAGATAATTTTTTTTTTTTTTTTTTTAATTTTTTGGGCAATGCCTAGTGATGTTCAGGGCATAATCCTTGCTTTATGCTCAGGGATCACTCCTGGTAGTGCTCAGAGTTCATAAACAGTGAGGATTGAACCCAGGTTGGCCACATGCAAGGCAAAAGCCCTACCTGCTATACTTTTTGCTCCAGTCTGATATAATTCTTTCATTTACAAAGGGTCACAAATTTTGATCTTTAGAGAATTGATGGGGTTGCAGAAATAGTACAGGAGGTAAGATGCTTGCTTTGTATACTTGAAGCCTGTTCAGTCCCTGGTCCCACATATGATCTCCCAAACACCAAGCAGGGGTCACATCTGAGCACAGAGCCAGGAACAGCCCCTGAACACAACTGGGTATGATCCCTTAAACTCCAAAGATCATAATAAAAAGAATAAAGTTTAAAACAAGTTCACATTGGAGAAATAGTATACCCGGTAAGCCTTGCATGCAGCTACCCCAAGATTCAATCCTTGCATCATATATGGCCCCTAGAAGCCCTGGGGTGATCCCTGAGTGCTGAGCCAGGGAGTAAGCCTCGGAGCAGTGCCACATGTGCCTCCCACAATGAACCAATAAGCCTACAAGATTTAATGTTCTAAAATAAACATTCAGCTGCCTCGGGCTGGAAAGACAGGCTGAGCATCCTTCACCCATGAAGACAAGGCACCCTGAGCATCACTGGTTGTGGTTCAAAAAACCAAAATCCTAATGGTAGGAGTGATAGCACAGAGGGTAGCACTGACCCAGGCTCGATCCCCAGCATCCCATATGGTCAGTCCCCAAGTACTGCTAGTAGTAATTCCTGAGTGTAGAGCCAGGAGTAACCCCTGAGCATTGCTGGGTGACCCCCAAAAAGCCAAAAAAACACAGGAACTGTAGCAATAGTACTGTGGGTAGGGTACTTGCCTTGCACATGGCTGAGCCAGGTTCAATCCCCAGCGCCCCATATGATCTCTGGGTATGATGCCATCCTCATCCCCCTACTTCCTGACTACCAAATACAGCCCGCAAAACATACAAACAAAAAACCCCTAAAAATCAGATTATGT
>JAJIBD010012847.1:0-37282 GCA_021461705.1 Cryptotis parvus | reverse complement strand
GCTCTTACAAATGAAAATAATTTAAAAGCTTAAAATAGGTCGCATGTTCTGTCACTAGATTTCCTTTTAAGATTGTGTTAGAGAATGCTGGTGAATAAAGAGGAAAGGATTTTGTGAAGTTTCATTCCTACATTCTTTGATCCTCTCACTGAAGGTAAATTGACCACAATGTTATTAAAATGGGACTATCTCTCCTTCCATTTTTTGAGAGCAAATTTTTTATGTAACAGTCATGCAGTGAGGTAAATTTAACATGGGGTACATCTAATTTTTTTTTCTTTTTTGGGTCACACCGTAATGCTCAGGGGTTACTCCTGGCTCTGCACTCAGGAATTACTCCTGGTGGTGCTCGGGGACCATATGGGGTTGCTGGGGATCGAACCCCAGTTGACTGTATGCAGGCCAAACACCCTACCCACTGTGTGCTATCACTCTGGGCCCCTAATTCTTGTCATTTGGTTCTACCTATTTTGACTAAAAAAATTTGTGGTGAAATGAATCCACATCATTTCCCCCCCATTTTTGAACCTTAATTCAAGTGGTATTAAAACCACATTATACATCACTGGAAAGGTGGGTCAGTCCTTTCTTAGTTTTTTTTTTTAATGGAATAATTTTTTTAAATGGAATAACTTTAATTTAGAAACTATACATTACTGACTAGAACATTTCTATTTTTTTTTTTTTTTTTTTTTTTTGCTTTTTTGGGTCACACCTGGCGGTGCTCAGGGGTTACTCCTGGCTCTTTTGGTCAGGAATTACTCCTGGCGGTGCTCAGGGGACCATATGGGATGCTGGGGATCGAACCCAGGCCAGCACAGGCCAGCTGCGTGCAAGGCAAACGCCCTACCCGCTGGGCTATCGGCTCCGGCCCCATCCATATGTACTGTTGAGCCACGTTTTGTTACTGAACAATTGAAAAATTTTGTTGTGGGTAGGATGCTGATATTTTGAATGTATTATGATGAAAATGTATTAAAATTATTTCACATCTTTGTTTTCTATCTTTATTGTGACAAATGCAAATTTTTTTTCTTTTTGGGTCTCACTGGCAATGCTTAGAGGTTACTCCTGGCTCTGCACTCTGGAATTACTCCTGGTGGTGCCTGGGGGGACCATATGGGATGCCGGGCATTGAACCCGGGTCGGCCGCATGCAAGGCAAGCACCCCTACCCGCTGGACTATTGCTCTGGCCCCTCAACTGGAAAAATTAAAATGCATTTTCATGTGCGACTAATTTTGGTCCAGTGATTGAGCCATTTTGCTGCGACATTCCTTAGGGATAGTTCCATATACATCTGGACCTTTTCTGATCACTTGTCTGTGCAAGCCACTTCAGATCTATGGATTTTTCTCTCCCCTGAGTTATTAACCAGGAAGTAGTACAGGAGTTCCTAGAAATCTCTTATCAGGAAACAGGGTAATGGTAAACGTAAAGTGAAGTTGAGTAACGAGACATCTAAAATAAATCCTGACATTATGACATTCTGGAGACCTTGACAGCTTTTGTAGTGTTTGTTTAAAAGGAAATACCAATAGTGTTTTTGTTAAATGACTTTCATAATTTTCATTTTGTGTTCTAATTTTATTTCCATTAGCATTTAGCTTAAGAATGTTACGCTGAAATAACCATTGATTCTCCTGAATTAATGGACAGAGGCATAGTATAATTCAAAGAGCAAAAAAAATTGAAACCACAAATTTAAATGTGAGTTGTTAAATGTATAAACTAGAGTAAATATCTTAAGTGGTTTTCAAATCCGTTCCCCACCATGCTTGGTTAATCTTTTTGGGGGTGGTCTCCCAAGCAGTGCTCAGAGAGCCCGGGGACCACACTGAGATACAGCCTGGTGCTGCTTGGGAGCCACATAGACCGCCTGGCAGTGCTCAGGGACTCATCCGGGGCTGGGTATTGAACTTGGCACCTGCACATGCCAATTGTGTACCCCAGGACTTTGAGCTATCTCCATGGCTCTGTGTGTGGTTCTTGCGAGGTAAATAATTAGGAGTTTCAGTTATTATATGGCGTCAGATCTAGGTTAGGTGTATATCTTGTATTAATTGCAAAGGAAGATCTGTTACTGTCACTGTCTTCCCGTGCATCATCGATTTGCTCGAGCGGGCCCCAGTAACATCTCCATTTGACCTGTCTCATGCTAGTGTAGCCCAAGGGCATCTGCTTGCTGCAGGAACATAAAGAGCCTCAAAACATCCCATCAGGTCATGGGAATGAGGTCTATAATTGTTACTGGTATTTGGCATATCAAATACGACATGGGTAGCTTGCCAGGCTCTACTGTGCGGGTGGCATACTCTTGTAGTCACCTCTAAGTCCATAAGTTATTGATGAACCGTGCGGCCGCAAGTGGCTGCATGAGCCGGGCTGTAATAGGCTCGTCTGCGGGTGGAGTTCTGACGAGAAAAAAAAGGGGTACACTTTTTTGATCATTGTTTTTTGGACCACACTTGGCAGTGCACAGGGCTTACTCCTAGCATTGCTTTCAGGGATCACTTCTGGAAGGACTCAGGGACTATATGGGGTCCTGGGAATTGAACCTGGTTGACTGCCTATTGTTCTGACCCAGAATACACTCTGATAGGAATTGTTCCCATCTATGTATAACAAAGATACATGTAAGCCGCTTTTTTGAAAGGGTTGCATGGCCACAACTGGGGCTAGTTTATCTAGTTCTTGTGCTCCAGGTTTGTTAGACCACGTGTTGTAGCCGAGGACTTTATCTCTAATATCTCTGACGAAAAGGATCCCTTTGCTTTCATTGGAAAATGGTAATTTGTTTATATTCCTCAGAGAAGCTCATGTTATATTTATATCTTTATATCTCTATTGAGGTATAATTGAAACATGATAAACTGTACATATTCAAAGTGTGCAGTATGATACATTTTGACATATGTATACACCCATGAAACCGTTGCTCCAATCAAGATAATGAGCATATCCATCATGCACAATAGTTTTCTCATGCCCCTGCGTAATGCATCCCTGCTGCAACTTCTGGCTTTGGTGGGAGCAGTTCCTTCCCGTGGAACCCACCTTGGAGTAGTCGCGACCACTCTTTCTGGAGTGTTTGCTGTCCTGTCACTGAAGGTGACTTTTGTAAATAATTGAAAACTGAAAGATGGGGTTTTTGGTTCAGCGTTGTTGTTTTCTTCTGCCCTACAATTTTTTTCCCCCCACTGACCGATTTTTTTACAAGTAAAGCCTTCCATCTAGAATGAGTTCATAAACCTACCGAAGAGCTTGTAGTTCCTCTGTGTAATCATTTCAAAACAACAGTTTTTTCAGCCACCAAAAGGATGCAGTCTTGACATATAAATAGAAAACAGATTGAGTTTTTGGCTGATATTGCAATACTGGTTTAAATGTTAGTTCAGTCAACTTCAGGCTTAGATTACAAGATTTGCAAATTAAAGGAAACCAAAAGGGAAAGAACATCTGCATAGATCCTGACTTTGTGGAATTCCGTACAGGCATGCTTACTCTACTTCTGGTGGAAAAGCGTGGATGTGTAGTGAATAAGGCCTGAAGAGAGAGCGCTGTTGTGTTGTGAATATCCTTAAAATAGGTGGTGAAAGTGCAGGAATTCAGTCTGGAGAACTATGGCAGTTTCCAGCTAGAGTCTCCCTCTTCAGTTTACTTTTGAAAAACATTTTGTTGATATAATTTTATGGCATTTAGAATAAAACATTGCTAAATTTCACTGTGTTGCTCAATTTTATTGACTCAAGTATAGAAATTTGTGAGTTAACTAATTAAGACAGAAAATGTATTTTAATCAGAGACTCTTGATATAAGTAATAATAAAGCACACACCTCAGATGTTAGGATTTTTGCTGAGTCCTGGGTAAGCTATATATAGTTGTGTATAGTTTTAAATACCAATGCTACCATTTAAATAGCCGTCTCAAGGACTGTATTCCAATGGTTCTTTTTACCTTTTAGTATTAGGAGGAACTCCACATTCCTTTAAGAAATAATTGTGGTAATTCCAGATACTGAGGTTTGTAACAGGGTGAGAGAAAGAAGGGAGTGTTTTTATTTCTAGGGGACACGTGGCAGGACCTGGTGATTTTTTTGGTGTCACAACTTGGGGCAGGGAAGTGCTGGTATATAGTATGTGTAGTCAAGGATAAAACGAACATCCTCCAATAGACAGATAAGTCTCCGATCACAGAGAATTATTCAGCCTGTGGTGTCTACGGGTCCTTGATTGAGATACTTGAAAATAAAAATCTATACACTGAGCTGACTTTCCAGCAAAGAGGGAGAGAACCAAATTAGTGAACAATATTGTATGGTGATACGTGGTATATAAAAATCATAGAGAAGGAGTGGTCTGTGAAGCTCCAAGGTAGAGCATTTATCTTGCATATATGACACCTGGGTTCTGTCCTCAGTGCTGCAGATAAATAAATAATTAAATATAGAGGCGAGTAGATATTGTTGAACACTGCAGTGTTACCTGTTGTGGACGCACAACTTGAATAGTTTGCTCTAGAGGTACTGTGGATAGTGCAGATGTTTATGTGTGTGTGTGTGTGTGTGTGTGTGTGTTGCTCGCAAGTGTGTGGTTATGTGTGTGTGTTTCTGTCATGCGTTTGTTTTATATACCTAGGAATGGGATTTCTAGGAATAAGGTATGCTTTGTTAGATATTACCAAGCAGTTTGCTGCCATTAGTTTATAAAGTTTCCAGGGAAATTCTTCTTGTGAAAACTTGGCATTGGTTATTTTGATTTTAGTCATTCTAAAGCGGTATGCGTTGTTAACTCATGTCGCGGTCAGTTGTGTTTTTCTGATTTCTAATGAATACATTTTCATATGTTTATTAGCTATTTAATTATCTTCTGAGGTCACTATCACTATCACTATCTTCCCGTTAATCATCTATTTGCTAGAGCGGGCACCAGTCATATCTCCATAGGTCCTGTCTCATGCTAGTAGAACCCTAAGGCATCCGCTTGCTCCAGGAACATAGAGAGCCTCAAACCATTATATTAGGTCATGGGAATGACCTAATATAATTGTTACTGGTATTTGGCATATCAAATACTACACGAGCAGCTTGCCAGGCTTGCTGTGCGGATGTCATACTGTTGTAGTCACCTCTAAATAAAGCATTTATTGATGAACCGCGCTGCCAGCCGCAAGTGAGCCGGGCTGTGATAATCTGGTCTGCTGGGTGGAGTTGTGATGAGAGGGAAGTCCAGATATGGAAAATGGCCGGCACCATGGAGTAGGGGAGGGTGGTCTGGCTTGTTGTGAGGCTCTGCTGGGGTGGCAGGCCAGGGCTAGAACCCGCCATGCCTCCCGGGCGCCTCACGAGCAGCGGGGCACAGGGAGAGCAAGGAGCAGCTCTGCCCCATGTCTGAGAGTCTCTGGTTCAGCATACCTGGACCGGATTGAAAAAAAAAAACTGCTGCAGGGTGGCTGTCGATGATCCGGCTGTGATAGTCTGGTCTGCTGGGTGGAGTTGTGACGAGAGGGAAGTCCGGATGGTATTTGGCATATCAAATACTACACGAGCAGCTTGCCAGGCTTGCCGTGCGGGTGGCATACTGTGGCATTCTGAGGTGCTTATTCAAATTCCTTTTTTTCTTTTTAATTTGTCAGCCCTTTCATTTATTTAGAAATTATTTTTTGTCAGAACCCTTTTAATTTGCTCACCCTCACTGTTATTTTGGTTAGTGTTTTTCATTGCTGTAGCTTATTTTTTTTGTTGTTGTTACTGGGCCACACCCTATGGTGCTCAGAACTTAATCCTGACTCTGCAGTGAGGGATCACAACTGGCAGGGATCCAGGACCATATGTGGCGCTGGGGACCTAACCCAGGTCAGCTGTGTGGAAGCAAGTGCTCTACCTACTGTACTGCTTCTCCGGCCCAAAGTTAATACTTTTTTTTGAGAGGCAGGGGGACACACCTGGCATTCCTCTGGTGTTACTCCTGCCTCTGCACTCAGGAATTACTTCTGGCAGTGCTTGGGGGGCTGTATGGGATGTTGGGATCAAACCTAGGTCGGCCTTGTGCAAGGCAAGCACTTTACCTGCTTTACTATCTGTCCAACCCCGTTTATGCTTTCTATGCCCTGTTTAACCCAGTGTTAAAATGTCCTACAATTGGGGACAGAGCCATAGCCCAGCGGGTAGGGCGTTTGCCCTTGCGGGGCTGGCCCGTGCGGCCCGGTTCGATCCCCGGTATCCCATATGGTCCCTGAGCACCGCCAGGAGTAATTCCTGAGTGCAGAGCCAGGAGTAACTCCTGAGCATCGCTGGGTGTGACCCAAAAAAGCAAAAAAAAAAAAAAAAAAAAAAAGTCCTGCAATGTTTGTGGCCATCAATCCATTACTACAACAACAGCCAAGACAGTTTTGAAGAACAAAATTGGTGGGGTTATATATACTTGATATTATGATTCATCAAGCAAAGATAAATACATTCATTGACAAAGGAGAAACAGTCATGTTCGCAAGCACAGATCTCAGAAGCTGATTCACGTGTTTTTGCTTTGAGGGGCGTACCATGTTTTGAGGGGCGTACATTACTGCTATTGGCCTGGGAAGCCATGCCGTTCCCAGGATTGAACCTGGGGCTCTGTACTTCCCAGTTATGTGCTCTGGTCCTTCGAGCTATTGGCCTGTCTCTGTAAATGTGGAAATTCATGTGGAAAATTAGAAAACATTTATTTTCACTATCTTATATATAATATCTGTTATGTAATTAAAAGGAATGACTAAGAATTAAATGAATTCCTTTTATTTGAACCTTTATTTATACCAGTATCTAAATTATCATATAATTAGAACAGTATGGGAAATATGTGTCATTTCCTATTTTGGTGATAAATGTCTTATTAGGATGCCTTAACCTAGGAGTTGAAATTTTGGGTATCCTTTATTTACCCTTTTTACTTTTGTAGTCATTTAAATATTTCTTTGTTTCTTAGTTTTTCTCCTCAGTATTTCAGTTATTGAATTTCTTTAAATAACTTTTATGTTTGAGCACATAAACCCACCTGTAATGGTACCAAGCATTGTGTTGTAATTCTGTTTTCTTTTCTTTTTTTTTTTTTTCTGCTTTTTTGGGTTGCACCCGGCAATGCTTAGGGGTTACTTCTGACTCTGCACTCAGGGATTACTCCTGGCAGTGCTGGGGGGACCATATGGGATGCCAGGGATCTAACCTGGGTTGGCGCGTGCAAGGCAAACGCCCTACCTGCTGTGCTATCGCTTTGGCCCTCTTTTCTTTTTTGGTTCACACCCAGCGATGCTCAGGGATGCTCAAGGTTACTCATATCTCTGCACTAAGGAATTATTCCTGGCGGTGCTCGGGAGAACATATGGGATGCTGGGATCAAACCTGGGTCAGCTGTATGCAAGGCAAATGCCCTACTTGCTGTAATATAGCTCTGTCCCCCTTGTGATGCATTTCTTGTTGGAAAGCTTCCCTGAAAGATGCAGAAATTATTTATGCCATCCAGTTTACGAAGGGAAGAAAATGTTAAGTAGGATGTCCTGGGTTAGATCATGCTAAGTAAAATGATAGGGGAAATGGATTCATTTTTTTTTTCTAATGCTGTGAAATTCTGGGCTTTGTATTCTGTGCAGAGCAGTGCAGAGGAGCCCCTTTCCCTTGTTTATTTCTGTGCAAAGCTCTTATACTGCAGGAGACAGAGGACCAAATACCCGAAGAGAATTGGAAGGATCAAGGAATTCTTTTAGGACTTAATATTTTTCCAAAAAACTTGAAAAAAAGAAAAACAGTTTGACATATTTTATGCTTATAAACATTGCCTTATTTAAAAAATAATTCTGGTTTCTACAAATTGGTTGTTACAATCAATATAATATTCTATTTTTTTCCCCCTGTAGTATTTGAAGTCTTTTAAAATTCTGTCTCGGCCAGGAGATAATGCTGTGGTTGGGGAACGCCCCAGCCCCCAGGCTTCAGGGTCTGAGACTGGCTTTGCCCCTCGGCCTTGGGTTGGTTATAAGGTAGTAGAGACCTCAGTTGAGACGCTGGAGGGGCTCTAGCGGAAAAACAAAAAGCAAACGTTCACTTAGCTGATTTTAGCTTTTGTTAAAAACCAGTGTCAAAAAATGCTATTGCCTTTCAAACTCAGTATTCAAAAGAAGCCTGAAAGAGTTATTGTTCAGGGACTGTCCATTCATGAGAACCTCCTGGTGTGCGTGCCGGTGTCTGCCTGCCAGGAGAATCCAGGCTGAGGATGCAGGAGGAGAGGAGAGGCTTGCTCAGTGGTCTCTTAAAAACGCATTAAATGTTCCTCAGTTTGAAAAGTTGCCTTTTGTTTGAATCTGCTGCTTCTCTAACCAGCCCCCACTCCCCTAAAAGTAGCTGGTGAAACAGAAGAGAAATGGGAGTTGTATGTTACAAAGTAACATTTCTGATAGTACTGAGTTCCGCTTTTCTGGATCTGTCTGCTTGGTGTTTTTTTTTTTTTTCTTTTTTGGGTCACACCCGGCAAAGCTCAGGGGTTTCTCCTGGCTCTGCACTCAGGAATCACTCCCTGGCGGTGCTGGAGGACCATATGGGATGCCAGAGATTGAACCCTGGCCGGCATGGGCCGGCTGTATGCAAGGCAAACGCCCTACCCTCTGGACTATCGCTCCAGCCCCTGTCTGCTTGTTTTTATTTTGTTTTGACTCTGCCTTGTTTTCTTCCTTCCATTGCTGCTGCAGTTGCAAGAAGGAAGGGGCGGGTGCGTACACGCTTGCTAGTGGCGCTTGCACAGTTGGTGACGGTGCTCCGTCTTGCTCCCGGCTTCTGGTCGTCTAGCTGTGGTGCCAGCACACGTTCTAGCACTAGAGCCGGTGGGAGGCCTCCTGGGCTATCTTGCTTGCACGCACTGGGACACGAGGTGAGCAGGACTGCGTGGGACTGTGCTTGGCAAGTGGTTGTGGCACCAGGGGTCAGACTTATAGCCTCCCCACTTTGCATTTGTCTCTCTCTAGACAAAAGCTTCTAACCCCCCCCCCCCACTGTACTTTGTACTCCGCTTTCTGATTAGCCTTTCATTTCTTTCAAAACTTTTTAAGGAACACATTCTGAATGCATCTGTTTGTCAGTTTTGTCCGAGCACTTTTGCCAAACACGGGAATAAAACATGAGTTTCTGATGACCAGGAGCTTGATGGGCACAGCTGCAGCACATGCTTCTGAGTCACTTGTCAATGGAAGCAGCAGTATAGGAAAAATGATAATGCAGCCCTCCGCTATGAAAGACGAAACTGCTGCGATTGCGGCCGTTTTAAATTATTAAACACTGTAAATGCCATACGTTAATTAGAAGAGGAACAAACTTTACAAAGATAAATGTGTTTTCAATATGATTCTTAGGGAGGGTACAGTAGAAACCAGTGAACAGAGAGGAAATTTATTTCTGGCAGAACTCTAGACATGGAACTGGGGCTGAACTTTTTTACCCTAATTACCTCCTGCTAATGCCTGCAGCGGTCTGGAATCAAAGTGATGCTTCGGGCCCTGGAAATTCTCTCTGATGTGGCAAACGTTTGTTGTGTGAGGAGGGTTTCTTAAGAAAAAGCAGAATATTGTGACAGGATTTTAAAAAAATTTCTCAGTTACCACCCACCTCACTTGTTGCCTACAAAAATAGAGTAATTGTTTGCATCTGTGTGTGCTTTTTTTTCCTCTAAGAAATAACTGTTATAAATCAATGTGACATAGATCCAGTGAACTGAGGCTTGCCTTGAGGTAGGCTTTTTTTTTTTTAAGTTTCTCCTCTAGTTTAAGATTTAGGTTCAACATGTAAAGGCATTATTTTTGATAAGTGAAGAAAAGCTTTCTGCTCATTTTTACTAAGCTAGATGCTATTCAGAAGGAGCGCTACCATTTTATAGTGTCACCCTGATAACTGTCAAATTGCTGGATTCTGGAAGTGTAACTGGGAAATTTGCCTTTTTCACTGTTCGCTCTCACTCTGACTGGAATGAGACATTTAGCCAGATTCCCTTTAATTCCTCTCCAAACTTGCATCAGTTCAGAGTAATAGAAATATGTCAGAATTCTGCCTTGTATACATTTTTGAAATGAAAAGAATATGTACTGTGAAAACCACCTGCTTTTCATCCTTTGGTTTAAAAACAAGTATTTCTCTATGAAATGAAGGGTAAGAAGATGGACCCTGCAGCATCAGTCTGGCAGATTCAGACTAGAGTTAGTCCATCTTTGTGTCCCCCAGACCTCTGTGCTAACTTGTATCTCCCGCTCTTGTGCCTTACTGATTTTCTGAAATTCTTGTTAGATAATCCACAGACTCCTAGATTCATGCTGCTGCTTTATAGTGCAAATACATTTTGATTCCACTGGGAGGAATTTATTTTGGCTGTCTTTTTCTTTAGTTACCATAGGAAAATGTCTTTATTATTTTTTTACAGCTAGCTACCATGATCCTGTGCAATAAAGGGAATTTTTTTGTTCCTCATAACGAAATAAAACATTGCTCAGATGGTTGTATCAGAAAGCGTGCATCTTGCTGTGGTTAAGCTGTGGTTACAGATTGCTCCAATATAACCTTAGTATTTTGTGTTTTGTATAGTTGCCCTCTTTCATTACATCTGTGACCATTCATGTTCTAGTTTTATCTGTGAACTGTGAATAAGGGTTATTTCTTTGAATTACGGGTGTTCTAAATTTGTTTGAAATAATTCATTATTTTTTGTTTGGTGCATATGTTTATAAGCTTTCTAATCAGTGCAAAGGGTATTAATTTTTATATCTAATGTTTCATATTTCAAAATTATTATGGACATTGGATTGTTTACACACATGCATATATATTTACAACCTTAGCTATGTCATGTGATGCCTCTTGATCCCCACCAACCTGTACAAGAGCAGCCTTATAAGAAAAGACATTTTCTTCCAACTACTATGAAAATATTTTTTATGGAAATTATATGTTGAAACGGGAATATTATGTTTTAGTATCTATATCTTGAAATATTTAGTGGTTTTTAGTCTAATTTCTATTTCTCTAGTAAGTTACATTACATACTATTATATAAAGTATTTAAATCTCATCTACTGGCTTCTCAACCTGATATCACAGGAAAGAGAAACAATAATGATGCGGGTATATTATGTATTATGCAACATAAAATAGCCAGATTAGATGTAAATATTCCTAGTGTCAAGCAAGCATTCTTGATGGTGAACAGTAATGATCGGGTTTACTTTAACAGTAAGTCAATGAGAAGAATTTATCGTGAATGATGTATTTAGTTGTCTGAAACCTGAGCAAGCGCTCAGGTTTTCTGTTTTCATTTTAAGCATTGAGAACGAAAAAGTGTAGAAGTAATAAATAAATTTTTACATGTAGGTTTTCTAAACGTTTTCTCCTTGTCCATTTGATAGTCCTGATTTTGAGAAGTAGAGTTTATGTAATTAATAACTATCTTTCAGACCCTTCTCAGTGTGTCTCTGCTGCCTGATGCTCTGTTGGTTTTGACATATTTAATACCTATTTCATAAATTTTTCCTGTTAATTTCTTGTGTAAAACTTATGTATATTGACAGTTTTAAAGTAACGGAAGTTTAATAGGAACGCTTGTGCTTTTACATAATAGAGTGTATTAGCGCTCAGTTTGCTTGGGAAAGCTTGGTGTAATTAAAATCTTTTTGTGCATGAGCCAAGCCGTACTGTTTTTTATTCAAGTGTGCCATGCTTTTTTAATTAAAATATGGTTATATGTATTTGCTACAATGCAAAATGATTCATTATATCTCTTTGAACAATTATATAACTGCTTAAAAGTTTAGTAGTTATAAATTAGTTTACCTTGAAGGAAATAAATACAAGCAGGATTTTGTTATGCTTTGTGGGGAGTATTACTGCTGATACCGTAAACCAAATAAATTTTCCTTAGTCTTTTGCTGTCCGAGTTTCTCTATTTAGTTTCTTTAAATCAAATTGTATTTGCCTTCTGCATCTATTGCTGATGTTTTTCCTAAATTATTTTTTTTAAGAAAAAAGTTCTCTATAGAAAGAAAATTCTAATAGGCACACTGAGTTCCATATCTTCTAAAATTTTAAATGTTAATATTTTTCAATTATTATAAATATAGCCCATTTTTCTTTTTTAAGAAATCCAGTTCAACATTCGTGTTACAATTATGGCTACTTACAACACCTATGTGACTACCTGAAGTAGAGTTTTTAGTTTTCTTTTTTGGTTATTTGGAAACCTGTTGCTAATGAAGAGAAGCTTTTAGTTTTTAGGGGTCAGAGCTATAGTACATTGATAGGGTACTTCCTGGAACATAGGCAACTCAAGTGTGGTTCTTGGCAAACCATATACATATAGTCCCCTGAGCACTGTCAGGTGTAATTCCTAAGTGCAGAGTCAGGTGTAACCACTGACTTTGGAGGTCACAAGTGTGACCCCCAAAACAAGCAAACAAAGAATTTCAACTTTAATTTCATCCATGTTTGTGAATCACGTTATTAATTAACCAGTACTTAAATAACAATAACCTAAAATATTTGAAGTCTCTGCTGTTGGTGGTAACATCCTCCATGGTGGTGTACTGCTGAATATTAAAAATATTATGAGGGCCGGAGTGACATCACAGTGGGGAGTGCGTTTGCCTTGGCGTAGTTGACCCAGGTTCGATCCCGGCATCCCATATGGTCCCCTGAGCACCACCAGGAGTAATTCCTGAGTGCAGAGCCAGGAGTAACCCCTGAGCATGGCCTGGTGTGCCCCCCAAAAAAAAAAAAAAAGAGAGACGAAATCATATGATGAAAATCAATTTTTAAATGGATTAATTAATAACCACACGCAGGAATTGGACCCTGGGCCTCACTCATGTGAGGCATGCCGCATCCCCTGTTTCTTCAGCTTTAAATTTTAGCCACATCGTATAATTGTTTAGCGCAACAATATATCTAAGTCCTTATAAAAAGGACTAGTATGTATCAAATGCACAATCATTATGATTCTCTGTTTGGGGGAGGACTTTGGGTCACACGCAGCAGTGTGTGGCAGCTCCTGGCTCTGTGCTCAGGGCTCACTGTCAGCAGTGCTTGGGGACAAGGCAGTTCAGGCCACTGAAAAGGGTTCGGTTGTATGCAGGGGCGAGCTCCTTAACCCTGTGCTGTCTCTCTGGCCCTGATCAGAGATTTCTTGATGGAAATATGAATATACGGAATTCACAAACATAAAACTTACTAGAAATCATTCACCAAAGGTGGGAGGTCACATATTTTCAATCTTCATATTAAAATGGAACTTTGCCAAGTATTTTGCTCTGAATTCATTTAGTGTTTAACACATATGTGTGTGTGTGTGTGTGTGTGTATGCATGTTGTGACAGGAATTGAATTCAGGGCAGCTGAGCAACATCCCTGTATATTTTTAGAGTAGCATTAGATTGACAGTGAAGTTGAGTAAAACCTCTTTTCTTTATAGAGAGCTGGCGCCACCATTACCAACATCTCCTACCAGAGAATATGAATGTACAGCCACTTATGTTACCGCTTGAAGTCCAGGATTTCCATCCATTCTCTCTTTTTTATGTTGCACATTTTATGGTTCTGAGTAAATATAGTATGACACGTACCTAGCCAGTATGGTATCATATAGAGTAGTTGACAGGTATCTAGCATTAATTTTTTTACTTGTTAATTTATTCTTTTAACAAAGTATTATGTTCAACAGAAGCAGTAAGCAAGGTCTAGCCTTACCCTCAAAAATGGATTTTTAAAAGTATTTCTAATAATGAGGGCTCATAAGTCTGTGAAAAGTACATATGATATGAACTAGTCAACCAATTTAGTTAACTAGCTTATTTATACTTTTTGGTTAATATTTTAATTTCATAGAGCTACCCACTGTACTATTGCTCTGACCACATAATGCCATGATTTCTTACTAAAATTCTCATTAAAAATTGTTATCTTTGTTCTTAAAGATAATAGAATTTTCTACTAATCACTTGATCACTTGACATCCTGTTATTCGTCGATTTGCTCAAGCAGGCACCAGTAACATTTCCATTTGACCCTATCACGTGCCAGTGTAGCCCAATGGCATCTGGTGGCTTCAGGAATACAAAGAGCCTCAAACCGTCCGTTCAGGGTCTTGACGAAGAAGTCTGTATTTCTACTAATACAGATCATTAATACTACTTTAGATTATCTTACGTGTATATTATTGTCATGCATCATTTCTAGATGGAATTATATCCTTTCACTAGCTTTGAAATGAAAACATTTCATATGTGTATGGTTTTAGTTATAATAGCTAACATAGTTACATGTGGCTTCATGTTAGTTAGCGTTTGATACTAAGGTAATTAGACTATCCTTTACTTGTACCTCATTACTTTAAAACCATTTGGGAGGTTTTAAAAGTCTGTGGATTTCTTATTGAATCTGTTAATGTATTTATTTGAAGGTGGGGATATGCTCCCACCCTCAAATTTATTAAATTTAGTAGAGATATTTGACAGATTAATCTGTGTTTTATGTTAGTGGCAAATAAGTCTTGATCATTTCTTGGGGACTTGGAAGATTTTGCTGTCTTCATCCTTGTTGCCCTTTTAAGTAGTGGAAATTCCCTTTTCATAGCAGATGTTGGAAAAGTTGATAGTACAACTTTATTAGATAGGAAATGAGCTGTTCTAAACATTTATGACTCTGTGTAAGCCCCTTCATATTACTATACTTCCTACTTCTTTAGAACTTTCCTCTATTCTCATTGGAATTGTTTTAGGTTTTTTTCTCCTTTACCTCTAATCTTCCCTTTCTCTAAATCACTCATGTGTAATGGATCTGATCACCTAACATTTATTTCCTGAGGGGAGATTACTTGTCAACATACATTCTTTTTGTTGTTGTTTGGGACCTTACCCCAGATTTTATTTTCACTGTTTTTATTGAGGCACTGTGATTTATAATGCTGTTAAAGGTATTTTCATGCTTACATCATTCCAGTACCATAGCGGCCACCAGAGTGCTGCCTTCCCGCTTGCTCATGTCCCCTGGACCGCTCCCCTCTCCTCTTCCAGTCCCCTGTCAGTGAGCATAGTTTCTTTCTTGAATGCTTCAGTCTTTCTTTTTGTAAGAAAGTGGGCACTCAGATGAGATTGGGTGCATTCAGGGTGATATTTGTAATTGTATAACTCATGGTGGTATAATTTAAAATAAAGAATAGACGAGTCCATGCTGTAATAAATTGTGTTGCCATCACATTAAAAAAGAAAATGGGCATTCAAACATGTGCCTCAGAATGCATGAATATTCAGATTACATGTAAGCTGTGGTGTGGCTACAAGGAAATCAGAGACATCAACACTGCAGGGTCTTGTGGTGACTAAGTGGTGGAGCGCTTGCTTTGCCCGCATTCCTAAAGACAGTGTTTCTGTCCCCAGCACTGCAGTTTGTAACCCCTGGTGTCCTACAAGCAGGTGTGTGACACCTGAGCTACAGCCCCAACCCAACTCCGCCATCGATTCGTTGCTGCAGCAAGAAAGTGAAGGACATTATTTGTGTTTTTTTTTTAATATTTTATTATACCACCATGAGATATACAATTACAAAGATGTTCATAAGATGTTCATATTTGGGTTTTCATCATACAATGTTCCAGCACCCATCCCTCCACCAGTGCCCATTTCCCACCACCAATGTCCCCGATTCCCTCCCCTGTCCCCTAGCCTGCCTCTATGGCAGGTTCTTTATTCTTTCTATCTCTTTCTCTGTTCCTAGGAAAGGGCATTATTTACCTAGTTAGTGATTAACTCTCAGGGTTTAATTTTTTTTTGAGACTACATTGAAGCAGTGCTCAGTCAAGCCGTACTCCTGGCTCTGCGTGCACGGACCACTGCTGGCAGTGTCTGGGGGGCCCACATACAGTGCCAGGGATCAAACTCAAGTTCTTATCTGCTGTATAGTCTTTTGGCCCCAACTCTAGAACTTCCAGAAATATTGAGAAAAGATGAAATGATATCAGTTAAAATGTGGAAGAAATGCACTACACAGTTTTTTTTTACTTCAACAGATATTTATAGAGAATTTACCAAGCCTGATTATATGCTAAGAGTTTTAAAGCTAAATGCGCTAATAGTGTTTTATAACCACTGTCCAATTAAGTTAGAAACTTGTAACATTTTCTGATAATTTGCGTGCTTGGAAATTGTGGGCGAAGCAGAAATCATAAGAAATTTTTAAGCTCTTAAAGGTTAAAATTTTCTTTAAAGAATTAAAATTTTTTTAAGTTGTAAGTAAATTTTAGTGATTAAAAACCAAAAATTTGAGATGTATGTAACACATTGATAGAGGAATTCTTAAGAATATAGAGAGAGGGGGAGGAGAGGCTGTGTGGAGTGGAAGAGCAGGTACTTAGCATGTTCAAAGCCTTGGGTTTGCTTCCTGGTATCTGACACCACATATTCCCCTGAGCCCAATGAGTCATCCTGGTGGTCCTGAGCACTACAGGAACAAGCGCCTCCGGTGTGGCTGTGACCCCATCTCCATAAGCACTTCTGGTGTGGCCCTGGTAAATAAAGCCTGAAAATGAGTTTTAGGTTTACCTAAGATAAGTAAAAGGAAGAAAGTAACTGAAATTCAAGGAAAGAAAGTGACAACAGAAAATCAGTTGAAATGTAGTTCTTTGAATGCACCATTAAAATTTATAAAAATTTCAGTAAGCTTGTTTAAGGAAAACTGAAGACACAAATGGTCACTATCAAGACTAACTGAAGGAGCATCACTACAGGTATTATGGTCATTAAAAGTTAATGAGCAAAGTAAAAGTAGCTGTCTTTAATAATTTACATAGTTGGGGCCGGAGCGATAGCCCAGCGGTAGGGCATTTGCCTTGCATGCGGCCGGCCTGTGCCAGCCCGGTTCGATCCCCGGTATCCCATATGGTTCCCCGAGCACCGCCAGGAGTAATTCCTGAGTGCAGAGCCAGGAGTAACCCCTGAGCGCCGCCGTGTGGCCCAAAAAGCAAAAAAAAAAAAAAAAATTTACATAGTAGAAGTAAGCCTGGCCCAGTGAAAGAGTTATGGGAGGGAATGAATTCTTATGAAGCAGATGAAAACTACAAATAATATTTACAATTTTAAGACACATAGGGGAAGGAATAGGAAGGGGCATGACTTATGAAAATGAAGGAAACCCTCCAGAAATTTATCAAAGAACTGATGAAAAAATTGAAATGCAAAGAATTGGGAATAGAGAGAAACCTGAATAAAATTAGAGCTCTGGGGCCAGAGTACAGGGGTAGGGTGTTTGCCTTGCATGTGCCTACTTGGGTTTGATCCCTGGCATCCCATATAGTTCTCCAAGCACCACCAGAAGTAATTCCTGAGTACAGAGCCAGGAATAACCCTTGAGCATCGCTGGTGTGACACACCCCCCCACCCATAAAAAAGTAAATAAAATTAGAACTCAAATAAAGTGGGAAGAAAAAAAATAAATCATTCGCATAATTTCCAAAAGCAGCGAAGCAAAATACTGCAGTGTAGGGAATGTCAAATTTCAGAATAGTTATTTTAAAGGTGTGTCTTTATAGAGTTTCTGTATTTCAGGAACTTGGGAATTTTCCCCAAATTTAAGACCTCTGAGAAAGACAGGAAAAAGTTGCAAAATACGTTAGATCACTAGAATAAAAATAAACTATAGATCGATGGTCAGTAAGTTTTTCTGCCATACGTGAAACTTAGCCAGCTTATGGTTTCTGGGACAGCTACTCCATTCAGCTATTGAAAATAAAGAAATAATTGGCTGTGCCTCTGACTCAATAAAAGGGGGGGGTGGCTTTGGGACATAGTTTACTGATCTGTATCATACACTAATAATTTTTAAAAAATTTCCTAAAATTTAAAGTGATATATTTATGAGGGGTCTTAATTATACAAAGCTTATGAAGACATAAATAAATTCCAACTGGATAATTCTGATGTGTGTATACAACAAGTGTAGACTTCCCTTGTAATATATGTAACGTATTTTCCATCATTTGAATTTCTCTCATGTTTGTTTTTCATTGTTGTATATTAAACATGTTTTCGTCTTTTACAAAAGGTTAATTTGGGGCCGGGACATAGCTCAGCAGTAGAACACTTTGCTAGCAGTTGTGGGAGGCTCTGGGTTTAGTTCCCAGCCCTTAAAGGAGCAATAAAAAAATCAATTTGAAATATTCTTGAAGGTGAAGCGTAGGCTTTAAATTCATTATTGCATTGAGTTTCAAACAGGAGAAAAAATTAATGTATTATGACTGCCTTCCATGAAGTGTGTGAGAAAGGAGGTCCCTATTGATGAACATCTGATTCCAACTCCAGATTCCATATCAACTCCTGTTTATAAGGAGCTGTTATTCCTTCCCGCCTGGTTGACCCCCTCCCTGCCCCAATGTAAAAACATCATTTAGACCATTCTCTCAACTTGTGGGAATATTGGAAGTTTTAATTACCCAGCATTTATTCAGAACTTTGCAGAAGAAAAATGTTATTATTAACTAGGCTAATCACAAATTTAGCTTTTAATATGGTTAAGTTTCCACTTTCTTTGCTTTTCCTGTTTAATTACTTAATAAAAAATGTGACCAACTAGCTTTTGTTCTTTGGAACTGCATAAGAATACAAATAATGTAATACTATCAAAATTTTCCTCTTATATTTAAAAGGATTAGATTCAGTAACACATGTTGAAGGGTGTGCAGCTTTTTCCCATTTAAAAATAAGTGTTTCCATGCTTCTTGCAATTTGTGGTAGATTTAAAATGTCTTTGCTATTTTGTGTTTCACTTATATATGCACATTCTTGGAAAATGTCACTTTCTCAGACACTTTGTTCTGTTTTTTTCCTAATTTTGGTTCAGTCTGTTAAATATCATGAATGAAAATAATAAAGATCTTTGTAAAGGAAAATAGTATTAATGTTTGAAATTTCAAATCATAGAAGCCATATTTCACATTGCTCCAGCATGATGCTCTTGGCATCATAAAATAATGTTTTCAAAAATGATGTCCAGGTTAAGAAATAGTTAGGGTTAATAAAAGACATGACTATAAAGAAAAATCTCATTATGTAAAAGTTAGAAGTAAACAATATACACCAAAAAAAAAATTGGAGTGTTTTTCATAGACTTATAAATGAAGCTTAATCATTTGCTTAGTATTATTATCTCTTTCCCCATCATGCATCAAAAAAATAAATTTGTATGTAGCTAATCCATTCCTTTTAGGGGTTGTTTAAAATTCAAGGTAAGTATAATGTCCCCACCATCATTCCTTCATGCATGGTGATGATGATGTCCTCTTTCTCTCACTATTCAGTGTCTCACCAAGTCTGCCCCAACGCCTAGGATACCTGGGCCATTCCTTAATCATTTAATCATTGTATACTGATATTGTGGGTTTTTGTTGTTGCTGTTTGTTTGTTTTTGTTTTCCTCTTTCTTGGGAAAAACACACCTGGCAATACTCAGGGCTACTCTTGGCTCTGCACACAGGAATTACTCCTGATGGTGGGGCGGGGATTTGGAGGACCATATGGGATGCCAGGGATTGAATGCAGGTCGGTTGCATGCAAGGCAAATGCCCAACTCACTGTACTATTGCTCCCATTTCCAGTCAACTATTTGACAAAGAGAAAGGATTATTGACTTTTTTTTTTTTTTTTTTTGGGTCACACCGGCAATGCTCAGGGGTTACTCCTGGCTCTGCACTCAGGAATCACTCCTAGCGGTGCTCGGGGGACCACATGGGATGCCGGGGATCAAACCCAGGCCGGCACAGGCCAGCCGCGTGCAAGGCAAACACCCCACCCGCTGGGCTATGGTTCCAGCCCGATTATTGACTTTTTTTTTTTTTTTTTTTTTTTTTGGGTCACACCCGGCAATGCTCAGGGGGTTCTTCTGGCTCTGCACTCAGGAATTACTCCTGGCGGTGCTTGGGGGACCATATGGGATGCCGGGATCGAACCCGGGCCGGCATGGGCCAGCTGTGTGCAAGGCATATGCCCTACCCGCTGGGCTATCGCTCTGGCCCCGATTATTGACTTTTTAATGGGAATAAATACTTCCAACAGGGATAATTAACTGAACATACCCATACTTTTTTTTAATATTTTATTATACCACTGTATCACTGTCACTGTCTTCCCATTCATCATCTATTTGCTCGAGCGGGCACCAGTAACATCTCCATACGTCCTGTCTCATGCTAGTAGAGCCCAAGGGCATCTGCTTGCTCCAGGAACATAAAGAGCCTCAAACCATTCCATCAGGTCATGGGAATGAGGTATATAGTTGTCACTGCCATTTGGCATATCAAATATGACACAGGTAGCTTGCCAGGCTCTGCCGTGCGGGTGGCATACTCTTGTAGTCACCTGTGATCTCCAGCATTTATTGATGAACTGCCCTGCCGCAAGTGGCCAAGCCGAGCCGGGCTGTGATAGGCTCTTCTGCTGGGTGGAGTTCTGATGAGAGGGAAGTCCGGATGTGAAAAATGACAACCCTCATGGAGTGGGGGATTTGTCTGGCTTCTTGTGAGGCTCTGCTGGGGTGGCAGGCCAGGGCTAGAACCCACCATTCCTCTTGGGTGCCTCATGAGTGGCTGGGCACAGGGAGAGCCAGTAGCAGCTCTGCCGCATGTCTGTGATTCTCTGGATACCCATAATTTTTAAAAAATATTTTATTATACCACTGTGAGATACACAATTACAAAGATGTTCACTTTTGGGTTTTGGTCATATAGTGTTCCAACACTCATCCCTCCTCCATTGCCCATTTCCCACCACCAATGTCCCTGATTCCTTCCCCCACTCCACTAGCCTGCCTCTATGGCAGGTTCTTTATCTCTTTCTCTTTTTCCTTTCTTCCTTCCCTTACACATTGTGGATTACAATACACAATCTTGGTTTTCTTGATTTTAATTCCTTAAACATAAATTGGTGTATCTAGAACCAGTATGTTCTAGAATTTTTCCATGATTGCATTTTAGAGGTTATCATGTTTCTTTTTGCCTGTATTTAATGCTCAGTTCTAGGTTGGTATCAGCACTTTTGACAATTATTAGCACACTGTTCCATTCACTGTCTTACCTAACCTCTAACTCCACACGTTTGTGGTTATTTAACTGAATATATCCATAAATTTTATTTTATTCCCACTCTGCCCAATTCTTGCATATTTTAGTTGATCAGTTTTTTTTAGGCTTCATGGTTCTTCCTTCCTTCCTTCCTTCCTTCCTTCCTTCCTTCCTTCCTTCCTTCCTTCCTTCCTTCCTTCCTTCCTTCCTTCCTTCTTTCTTGTTTTGTTTGTTTGTTTGTGTTTTGGGTCATACCCGGTGATACTCAGGGGTTACTCCTGTCTCTGCACTCAGGAATTACTCCTGGCAGTGCTCGGGGACCATATGGGATACCGGGACTCAAACTCCGGTTGGCTGTGTGCAAGGCAAACACCCTTCCTGCTGTGCTATCGTTCCAGCCCCTTTCTTGGTTTTCTTGATTTTAATTCCTTAAACATAAATTGGTGTATCTAGAACCAGTATGATCTAGTATTTTTCCATGATTGAATTTTAGTATTATTTCTTTATAAAATGATATTCAGATAATGAATTCTGTTTTTTCACTCAGTCACTAAATGGTGTGATTGTGTTGTACATTTGGTTAAATCTTTTTGGGAGGGTGCCATACCCTGTGGTGATTTTAAATGCATACTTGTTCATAAAAAATGTGTGGGTTTGGCCATTTGGAGTGTGGACCCAGTGATGTGGTGTTTCTTGGACACTTCCGTGCCAAAAATCCACCAGAGCCACAGCCACATGTGCTCAGGGGTCATCTGGTGTGAGGAATGAGGTTGAGACCTTGAACATACTAGGCATGCACCAAACCTTTTCAGCTATCTCTTTGCCCCCAGATAACATTTTTGCTTTTTTTTTTTTTTTTTTGCTTTTTTTTTTGGGTCACACCCGGCGATACTCAGGGGTTGCTCCTGGCTCTGCACTCAGGAATTACTTCTGGCGGTGCTCGGGGGACCATAGGGGATGCCGGGATTGAACCCAGGCCGGCATGGGCCAGCCGTGCAAGGCAAACACCCTATCCGCTGGACTATCCCTCAGGCCCCCATTTTTGATTAAAAGAATCTTTTTGCTCATCAGTTTATTTTTAGTATTTTGGAAGCTTTTTTGACATCTTAGTAAAAGTAAGGTAAAAGTATATTAATTTAATTGTCCACCTAGGGCTTTAGGAAAGACATTTTATTCTTTCATGGGGGTTTGGATTCATTCCTTAGGGTGCTCAGGGACTGTTTCTGACTTTGTACTTCCCTGGTGGTGCTGGGGATCAAATCAGGGTCAGCTATGTGCAAGGCAGCATCCTTAACCCTTGTACTATATCTCTTTAAGCTACTTTCACTTAGATTAAAGAATCTTTAGTTATAGTGCTGAAATCTAATATCCAGATACTCTAAGTTAAATGACCATCTGTTGTTTTCGGAGTAGTATAATGACAGAAGGACTTAACCCATAATGTTTTCACTAAAGTTTACCTTCTGGAACCAGAGTTGTGACACAGTGTCAGTGTGCCTCCCTTGAGTGCATGAGGCCTGGGGCTTTGTTCCAGCACTATGAAAATAATACCAACACCACCACCAAAAATAAACCATTCTAATCTTTTAATGGTATTGTACTTAATGGAAAGATCATTATGTTCAAAAGAGAGCGCCTATATTGGTTGTCTTTTCTGTGTAGCAAATTTTGACAGACTTAATATTCTAAGACAACAGGCATTTATTATCCCATACATTTCTTATGTTGTCAGTGTTTTAAGAATAGTCGAACTAAGAACTTAGATGAGATCCTTGTCAAGATGTCAGCGGAGTTTAATTTTTCCTGTAAGTCTGATGATCAGGAAGTATCAGGGTGCATTCAGCAGTGCTCAAGGCATCACCAGGAGTACACCAAGAGGCGTCCAAATGCTAGACACAGGACTTTGCGGATGCAGTCTATAAGTTGTATTCTAGGCACCTTCAGTACAATTTGTGTGGTGGTTATCACACTTTTTAGTTTCTTTCTGGTTCCATATGTATATTTATTTTGTTTGTGAGACACATCTAATGGTTTTCAGGGGTTGCTTCTGGCTTGGTGAAGGAGTATGTGGGGCTGGAGATTGAACCCAGATTTCGTGATTGCAAAGTCTGTGCTCAGTTCATCAGACTCTCTCTCTGGCCTGCTTATGGGGGGTTACTGTTAGTTTCAATGTTCAGTTCATCTTTTCTTTTTTACATCATTGTCTATAGTTTCTTGTAGATTTTCAAGCATATTAATATAGCAATTTCAATACTTAATCTCGTAAGATAAAGGTTTGCTTCTCAGAGTAGTTCCTTGTTAACAAGCGTTCATCTTTATGCATGCCTGTTGTATTGTTTCATGTATTACTTTTTTGCATCACACACATTTTGATGAGTTGTTTACACCATCATGGCATGAGGAATAGGTAGCCTGGCCAGCTGGAAACTAGCAGGAACAGATGCTGCAGCCTTGGTGAAGAATTGCTTGCTATATATATTTCCATACATGGAAACTCTGTGTGGAGTTATTTCTAAATGTAGTTGCATAAAAACTAAGTTGATCAGAGTGACATAGCAGTTTATTTTATAGAAGCATTGTTCCTAATTGTTGGTACCTAGGGTCAAGATGTCCTTCAGTAGGTGATTGAACTAATAAACTGGTAAATCTGGATTATAGGAAAGAGGAGGAGATATATAAGAGAAGAAGAAATAATACAGTGGCGAGGCGCTTGCCTAGCACGCTGCTGAGCCCTTGGTTTGATCCTGGCACTGTATATTGCCCCTGCTCAGTGCCAAGAGTGATCCCTGATCACTAGGAGTGAGCACTTCCCTGTGTATCTCTTCACCTCCAAAACAAATAAACAGGTAAACAAAGTGCCGTAGTCTGGAGTTGGAGAAATTGATAGGCAGAGCTCCCAGATTTAAAATTTTTAATTAATTGAAATTCTGTGGAGCTCTGAGGAGAGGGGAGTCCTGATGTGGAAAATGGCGGCTCTCATGGTGTGGGGGTTCCTCTGGCTTCTTGCGAGACTCTGCTGGGGTGGTGGACTAGGGCTAGAACCCGCCATCCCTCCCCGGACGCCTCGTGATCAGCTGGGCACTAGGAGAGCAAGTAGCAGCTCTGCCCTGTGTGTGTGAGTCTCTCTCAGAGCTCCACCCAGCAGAAGAGCTGATCACAGCCCGGCTCATCAGTGACCCACCCTGCAGCAGTCTTTTGAAGGCCAGCCCAGGTATGCTGATCCAGAGACTCACCATGAGGGCTGCCATTTTCCACATCAGACTCCCCTTTCCTCAGAGCTCCACCCAGCAGAAGAGATGATCACAAGCTCGGCTTACACTTTCATCAATTAAAGCACAATATGAATAAATCTCGTTGATCAATAATTGCTTGAGTTTTGAGGTGACTACTAGAGTATCCCACCTGCATGGCAGAGCCTGCTAAGCTACCCGAGTCATATTTGATATGCCAAATACCAATAACAATTATAGACCTCATTCCCATGACCTGATGGAATGGTTTGAGGCTCTTTATGTTTCTGCAGCGGGCAGATGCCCTTGGGCTATCTTGCATGTGACAGGAAGTATTGAGACGTTACTGGTGCCTGCTCGAGCAAATCGATGATATACAGGTAGACAGTGATACAGTGATGCAGTGATTGAAATTCTATTATTTGTAATATTATTAATTTTTTCACACACATAATTCCAATACCAGTGTACCCATCTCCTCCCTGTCTCTCCTGCCCCCTCTCTGTATGGAGTCAGCTGTGTAGATCAGTATTTTTTTTAAATTTTGTTGCCTTGATCCCTTTTTTTTGCTACCTTGCTGTATCTCTTTAAGTCCCTCAGAGGAGAGAGATCATTTTGTATTTATCCCTTTTTTCTGTTTGATGTCACTCAGCATGATACACCTTAGTTCCACCTGTGTAGCTGCAAATTGCACGGTTTCTCTTGAGCTGCGTAGTATTCCATTTGTGTGTGTATTCAAGTTTCTGATCCATCATCTGCATTTGGGGCAGTTGTTTCCATATCTCGGCTGTTGTACCAGGTGTGGTGATGAAGAGCACCCAGAATTTTTTAGGTGGTGAGACTGTTCTGAGTGATGCTGTGATATTAAATGTCTTTTTTATACCTATCCAAGCCAGAGGATGTACAAAACGAGATATGAACCATTTGGACGTTTGATGATTGATTGTTCTGTATCAGTGAGGGCTTACTGATTGTGGCATTTCCTCTACTGTGGTGGGATGAATTGATAATTGAAGATTATGTATAATGGTGGCTGGAGGTATACAGGAAATCCCTGAAACCAATGCTTAGTTTTGTTGTGAACTGAAACCAAAACCATGTAAAACATGACAAAAAAATTACTGAGAATGTAAAGGCTGATAAAGGTGAACTGTTTTGTTTTATACTTTATAGTTATTTAATCTTTTTTTTCTTTCTGTAATGATGGCTTTTAAAAACTCATGATTTAAATAGTTGTGGTCAGCTTTTTTTTTTTTAACCATAGTGCGCTAGCTGTAGAAATCCCTTTAGCTGTGGGATCACTTTCCCGTCCTTAATAATAGTCTAATAACTTTTTATGGCAGTAGGTCAAATGTAGATTAGGTAACAGATTGTTTCAAACAAAAACTTTTAGCCCTTCATTACTTGGTATAAGGTGGTAAAGAAAAGATCAGTTAAGGAGAATTTGCATTTGTTACTATTTTATGTTATGTATTTATTATCCCACCCACACGGCAGATTCTGGCAAGCTACCCGTGTCGTATTTGATATGTCAAAAACTAGTAACAATTATAGACTTCTTTTCCATGACCTGAAGGAATGGTTTGAGGCTCTTTATGTTCCTGGAGCGAGCAGATGCCCTTGGGCTACACTAGCATGTGACAGGACGTATGGCGATGTTACTAGTGCCTGCTCGAGCAAATCAATGAACAATGGGAAGACAAATGATACAAGTGATACTATTTTATGTTGATCATGAAAAGTATAAAGTAGCTATATACTGTATGATAATGTTCACTGTATATGGAAAGACAGAGGAGACTGAGCTCTCTCAACACCGTTTGATGTGCATATCACTATTCCTGCTTTTGACTGCCTATGGTATTTGTCAGAGGTAATTCTCAGGCATTCTTAAATTTTTTTTCATTTTTTTTTAATTTAATTTATTTATTTATTTATCCCCCCCCCCCCAATTTTATTACACCATTTTAGACATACAATTGCAAGATGCTTATGCAGAGTTCTGGTTCCACAGCGTTCCAACACCCAACCCTCCACCCAAACCCATCTCCCATAACCAATGTCCCCACCTCCCTCCCCACTCCCCACCCCAACTACTTGGCGGGTTCTGCATGTCCTCTCTCTCCTCCCTATCTCTCCCTCCTGCCAAACTTTCCTGCACATCGTGGAATGCAGTGGACTAAAGGACATCCCTGTTTCCACTATTTTACTGAACCGCACGGCCGCAAGCGCCGCGCGAACCTGGGCTCAAACTGGTTTGGCTCTGTCAATCTGGTCGTGAGGCAGTGCTCCGGCGTCCGGACAGCAAAGGTGGTGGCTAGTGTGGTGGGCGAGTCTCATCCGACTGCTTCCGGGACCCCCGGAGGCGATGGGCCCACTCCCAAAAAACCATCTGCCCTCCCGAGCCCCATGGTCAGCTTAGCTGGGGGAAAGCAGAGTTCCAGCTTCCCCAGGCGCGTCCGAGGCCTGCATGCTATGGCTGGTCGTCCCGGGGCAGCTCCTGGGCGGGGCCACCAGGCTCGACAAAATCATCATTTTTTATTTTTTATATTGAATCATCAATTTTTTATATTGAATCATCAATTCAGCCAAAGTTTGTTTTCAGCTTTTTTATTGGAAGGCCACCCCTTGCACATACCTAATATATATTTTTCTTGAAGTTACAGTATTAACCACTACTTTGTAGAGATATGAACTTGAACTGTAGGATGGAGACTCAGTCTGTGTTTAACGTTTGGATGGCATTGCTGGGTGTCTGCTATAGTACAAAGTAAAAGTTTGTTTTGTGTCTCTGTACTTTAGCCTAACACATGTCCTCTCTATTATGAGACAACCATACTTCTGATGGTGTGTTTTCATCAGACTACTCATGAGGAAAATGAAAATTGTCTTGTTATATCCCAGAGAAACTGTCAAAGGCTTTTAGAAAGAAAGAAAATAGAGAACAAAAGGATATGTCAGGCATGTACACATCCATGTCATTGGCAGAAAAAGGTGACACGTTTATGAATGCGTAACTTTTGGAGAATTTAAGGAATTATGTTTTGCTACTAGACATTTTGTATGCGTTTTTCAGCCATAAAACAAATTTTTAGTTTTGTTAAATCTTTCAGTCAACTCTAAACTGAGTTGTTATAGTATTTGTTTTGTCTACATCTGTTGAAAACTTTCGGCAGTGAAAATCTCAGTCGCAACATTGTATGGAAGACAAAATGATCAGAATTCAAGTTTCTAGGGTGCAAGAGCCATAATGAGCTGCTAATTGAAGATGACAAGCTGTTTTCCCCCTCTCCCAATGGGTCTGGCAGAATGTTATATTTCATTCATTATTAACTAAGCTTCTCAGCAGAAGGCTGAATTAATTAGTTGGGAACATTAAGAAAGGAATTTTTGCCTTGTGCCAGTTTTAGAGATTGAATTTCAGGTTTTACTAGCTTTTCCCTTACCTCCATTTCTGTCAGTTCTATACAGTTGTATGTATTTGATGTAATCAGGATAGAGGAGCATTTCTATCACCCCTAAATATTTTCAAACTGTTTTGCACTATTTAACTTGTAGACATTTTATGTCCAATCTTCCCTGCCTCTTCTCCCTGATTCTCCACCTGACTCCTTGGATAAGGATTTTGAGATCCACCTCTGTTGTTGCGTGGATGCATAATTTTTTCCCAGCTTCTGAATAATAGTCCATTGCATTTGCATATTTCACAATATGTCCATTCACCAGCTGATTGCATTCAGTTGTTATAAACAACGTATTAATTAGGCATGTCATATGATAAAGGGATGTTTAATGTGTAGAAAGCTACTAAATGCTCCAAGTGTCCTCATCATTTTATATTCCTGACGGCCTTGCATTCTGAGAGTTTGTTAGTTTGTACTCTGTAGTAGCTTTCTTTTAAAATTTTATTCATTTATGAGTATAGCATTATTCCTTTGGGTTTTAACTTAATTCCCCCAATGATCAGTGATATTGAACATCTTTGTTTTCCTGAAAAGGTAATTTTTTTTCACATGATACAGGGACTTTTTTTTTTTTTTTTTTTTTTGGGTCAGAGCTCCACCCAAGAGAAAACCTGATCTTTCCTCCTTTAAGTTTCATCAGTAAATGCTCGAGATGAGAGCTTTCTACTGAGAGTATACCACCTACACAGCAGAGCCTGGCAAGCTACCCGTGTTTTATTTGACATGCCAAAAACCAGTAACAATTATGGACCTAAGTTCCATGACCTGAAGAATGGTTTGAGGCTCTTTTTGTCCCTGGAACAAGCAGATGCCCTTGGGCTGCACTTGCTTGCAAGTATGGAGATGTTACTGGTACCCGCTTGAGCAAATCTATGAACAACGGGAAGACAGTGATACAGTGATATATACATATATACATATATGTGCATATATAAATATACATATGCATATACATATATACATGTGTATATATACATATATGTATATGTGTATATCTACATATATATACATACAAATATACATATATTATATATAATATATTATATATAATTTTTATATATGTATATATACATCATACCCTGGGTGTGTATCCCCCAGTGCAGAGGGTGTGGCTCAAATTGTAGAACACTTGCATTGCATATGGAAGCCCTAGATTATATATATATAGCCCTTCATCATGTAATTATATGATAGTTTTGTGAAAAACAACTGACCACCTTACAAGTTTATTGATGGGGCCTAGGTCTCTGGGGATCACCCTGGATTGCCAGCATTCATGACCCCCTATATGCACATGGTTCTCTACCACTTAGCTACATCTTAATCTTTGCTTGGGATTTTTTAAAAATGTATATTCATAGTATGAAAAGCTTTGTAATATGGGAAAAGTATGTGGGGTTTTTTTTTGGTGGTGTCGGGGGCTTTGTTATTAGTGTGATTTTTTTTTTTTTTTGGACCAGATATTACTGACCTTGTAAGTTGGGAGTTTACTATGCTTTGTTACCATTTCATAGGATAGCTACACCTTTTGTTGTTTCTTATTTTATCCACTGCTTCTGAATTTGTTTATATTGGTAATAACAAGATATGCATTACTTTCATTTCTTTTGCTTACTCAGTTTTTATTTCATTGAGTACATTCTGATAGAACATAGATAGACCTGATCAAACTGATTGTCCTTATGCAACGGAGCTCTGCCCTCCGTCGCTATTCCAGAATCAGGGATGCTGTCTCCTTTGCCAAGGCATCAAAAATCAGATGGGCTGGACATGTAATGCGATTTGGAGGCGACCGCTGGACTAGAGCTGTTACTGACTGGAATCCTCACGATGTCAAAAGATCACGTGGCCGCCGACCTACAAGATGGTCAGACTTCTTTGTCAAGACCCTGAGCGAACGGTTTGAGGCTCTTCATATTCCTGAATCAACCAGATGCCATGGGGCTACATTGGCACGTGATAGGGTCCAATGGAAATGTTACTGGCGCCCGCTCGAGGCAAAGCTATGAATAACGGGATTCAAGTGATCAAGTGATGTATTCAGTTTTATAATCACAACATAACACATTTATATTTTTATAGTTATGCAATCACTTGTATCACTTGTATCACTTATCTTCCCATTGTTATCAGTTTGCTCAAGTGGGCACCATTAACATCTCCATACATCCATCCTGTTGCACGCTAGTTTAACCCAAGGGCAAATGGGGAACACCAAGAGCCTCAAACCATTCCTTGAGGTCATGGGAATGAGGTCTATAATTGTTATTGGTTTTTGGCATATCAAACATGGCACAGGTAGCTTGCCAGGCTCTGCCGTCCTGGTGGGATACTCTCAGTAGTAGTCTCTCAGCTCGTGCGTTTACTGATGAACTGGCACGGCCGCGGGAACAGGAAGATACCAGCTTTCTCTTGTGTGGAGCTCTGACAAGCTGTAGAGTCTGGATGTTGAAAATGGCTGCCCTCATGCTACGGGGGTTCCTCTGGCAGTTATGAAATATGCTATTATATTTATAATTATATACTATATATTTATAAAATTATAAAATTTAACTATGCTATCAAATTCAGCAAATGATGACTACATTTCATAGTTATTTATTTCTTTTCTTTCTATTTTTTTTTTAAGCTTTGGGTCACACCTGGTGGTGATTAGGGGTTACACCTGCTTCTATACTCAGGTCTTAATTCTGGCGGTGCCTGGAGTACAATATGGGATGCCAGGGATCGAACCTCGGCCCGAGTCAGCCGAGTGCAAGACAGACGCCCTCCCCTGCTGTGCTATTGCTCTGGCCCCTATTTTTTTCTTTTCTTAAGCATATGATTTCCCTCTATGTTGAAGTGAAATAGTGATAATGAGTATTCTGTTGAGTTAATGATTTTAGGTAAAGCTTTTAGTGTTTCATTTTCTTAGAAATTATTTTCTGGAACTTACTTAGAAGGATGTGAGGGGAGAGAAAGAGAGAAGTATGTGTTTGAGAGATAACACAGGCTTCTCCAGAGTGGAAATAAGCAAACAAAGAAATGAGACCAGCAAGCAGCATATGTGTTCAAGAGAGAACACGACATTGAAAAGCAAGCCTGGATTTCATTATTATTTATTATCCCATTATTATTTTGATATAGTTACCTTTGATAAAATTTGTGAAATGTTTCTCTTCAAAAGGAGTTTTAAAAATTTTTTTAGGTAACTCTTTATTGTTGTGATGACCACATTTGGTAGTGCTCAGGGGGTGTTTGGTGCCTTGGATTGAACCTAGAGGCTCCATATGCAGTGCAAGAGTTCTGTGACTTGAGCCACGCCCCCCTAGCTCTGTGTTTTTTTATTTTGTTAGATTCTCTTTTGCATTTATTGAGATATGCATATGATTCCTTATTGTTTGTTTACTATTGAGTTAATGATTTTTATCTCTTCCTCCTAATTTTACATTCTTTTTTCCCCTTTTTTAAAAAATTTTTTTACACCTCTTTCAGACATACAGTTGCAAGATGCTCATGCTCGAGTTTTGATTCTACAGTGTTCCAACACCCATCCCCTCCCGAACCCATCTCCCATCATCAATGTCCCCCATCTCCCCCCCCCGCCCCACCCCAACTACTTGGTGGGTTCTGTATATCTTTTCTCTCCTCTATCTCTCCCTTCCGCCTATCTTTCCTACACATCATAGCATGCAGTACATTAAAGGGCATAACTGTTTCTGCTAGTTTGATGGACCGTGCAGCCACAATCAGCCGCGCGACTTAGGGGCCTCATGGTCAGCGTCTGGACAGTGAAAATGGCGGCTAATGTGGTGGGCGAGTCTCATCTGGCTGCTTCCGGGACCCCCCAGAGGTGATGGGCCCACTCCCAAAACCCATCTGTCCTCCTGGGGGCCTCATGGTCAGCTGAGCTAGGGGAGAGCCGAGTTCTAGTTCCCCAGCTTCCTGGGGCTCTGCATGCTATGGCTGGTTGCCCCAGGGCAGCTCCTGGGCGGGTCTACCGGGCTCAGACAAAATGGAGAGGGGAAGAGGGCGACCCCAACTCCTTCCTGACGAATTCCCCGTGATTCCTGGTGGTGCTTGGGGGACCATATGGGATGCCGAGGATCAAACCTGGGTCAGCCACATGCAAGGCAAATGCCCTACCCTTTGTACTACTGCTTCAGCCCCATACTTTATTTTCTTTATGGTAAAAAGTTGAATTGCTAATTTGCTGGACGTGGTGGGTTAGGTTAAGATGATGTTTAACATTGTGTACCTCCAGCGGGTAGTGCGCTTGCCTTGCATGCGGCCAACCCGGTTCAATCCCTGGCATCCCATATGGTCCCCCAAGCACCGCCAGGAGTAATTCCTGAGCAGAGAGCCAGGAGTAACACCTAAGCATTGCCAGCAAAAAAAGCAAAAAACAAACAAAAAAAATTATGTGCCTGAGATTCAACTATAAATAACTTTGTAAATCATGGTGCCTTAATTTTTTATTAATGCATATATGTGTGTTTGTGTGTGTGTGTGTGTGTGTGTATAATATATATATTTCTATATCCCACACCCTTTGGTACTCAGGGCAAACTCCTTGCTCTGTATTCAGGCTTTACTTCTCCCACCCATCCACCTTTTAATTGAATCACCATGAGATACACAGTTACAAAGTTGTTCATGATTGGGTTTTAGCCATACAGTGTTCAGTGATCACTTCTGGTGGGTTGGGGCAACTGTTGGGGACGGAGGATTGAAAGCAGGTGGGGGATTGAATGCAGGTTGCCAGCGTGTAAGCAGGTACCATACCTGCTGTGCTATCACTCTGAACCCAGTTAAATTTTTTTATAATTGTTTACGAAAAGATTCTATTTACCATAAATTAGACACTTATCTTCTTCTCACGTTTTTGGAAATAATGATCTCTCTCTCTCTCTCCCTTTTCTCCTGCTTCTGTCTTCCCTGTCTCTCCTCAGCACAAGCCCCCCTTACTGCTGTGTGGATCTGTATTCACTTCACGTACTGGGGAAATGGTCAAGTCCATTCAATTTAAAACACCTATCTATGATCTCCATTGCAACAAAGCAAGTATTTTTAAAATGTGTTTCTTTTTCATTATTATTTTTTTAATTCCTTAGAAAAGTTTTATTTATCTAAATTTTTTGCTTTTTTGGGCCACACCCAGTGATGCTCAGTGGTTACTCCTGGCTCTGCACTCAGGAATTACTCCTGGCGGTGCATTGGGGACTAGATGGGATCTGGAGATCCCATGTACTATGTGCACTTAGACGTTTCAGTAGTCTCTGTTTGTGTCGTTGATATCTTCCCCTCTGAGACTTATTGTCACAGTGTTCTCATGAAATTGCTCCAAGAAGAATTAGTTGCTGGAACTAGCGACTCTGGTAAGAACCTGCAAACTCTTTTGGGCACAGACTATTGAGAATGTAAAAAATGTTCCATTTTCTCTTACCTTGTATTTCTGTCAAAAGCCTACCCAAGTAAGATAGCATGTCAAAAGAACCCTTACTTAGAAATCTGTGGTTAGATTTACAGAGCAGATGCCTGGGAGTGTATATGAGAAGACCAGATCACAGTAAAATTTATTCGCTTCCCTGACAGCCACCAGTCTACAGCTTATCCTTTCTTACAGTTCACTTGCTGTGCTTCTCTTGTTCTTTTCTTGTTCTTGTTCTTTCTACTTCTTGTAGCCATAAGGCAGGATTGTTTTATAGGATGAAGCAACTCTCTCCCCCCAATCTACCCTTTTGATAAAGCTCTTTACCTATTTAATAAGTAAATAAATAAGTAATGAAATGGAAAAGAAGCAGAGAAAACATATAAATATGGTTAACTTTCGCATTGAAGAACCATTTTTATTATGTATAGCTTACAAATTGATATTTTGCTGGTTTTCTTGTGGAACATGATTTTCCTGTTCATTGAAACAAATAACTTCGCATATAAATGGATGAACATAGAGAGGATCATGTCGAGTGAAATTAGCCAGAAGGAAAAGACAGATATAGAATGACTGCATTTATTTGCATGGCATATGTGTGTGTGTGTGTGTGTGTATACACACACACTCATATACACACATACATACTATGATACCAGTATCCAAGATCAGGCAAAACATGGATCAGGAGGTCTATTCTAAGGCGAAAATTACACAAACGTGTGGGAGTCAGAGATTAGGTAAGACAGAGAAGGGAACAGATTGTTAATAATTGTCAAAAGTGCTAATACCAACCTAAAACTGGGCATTAAATTCAGGCAATAAAAGATACACATGATAACCTCTAAATGTGTGCATTGCAAACCACAGTGTGCAAGAGAAGGAATAGAGAAAGAGAGATAGAGAAAGAGAAAGAGAAAATAAACTAGCCATACAGGCAGGCCATGGGAGCGGGAGGGAATCGGGGACATTGGTGGTGATGGGCACTGGTGGAGGGATGGGTGCTGGAACACTGAATGACAGTAACCCAAATATGAACATCTTTGTAATTGTCTATCTCATGGTGGTATAATAAAAATATTAAATTAAAAATGAAACTAATGACTTCTGAGTTAACCAAACACTTTATTTAATTTTGGTTGGTTTTGTTGACACAACCAGTGATGCTAAAGACTTAATCCTTTCTTTGTGTTCAGGGATCATTCCTGGAGGGACTCAGGGAACATATGGCATGACAGATATTAAGCACAGCTCAACCATGAGCAAGGCAAGTGCCCTGCCTCATGTATTATCTGTCTGGACCCTATAAAACTGTCTTTTAAATAATTTTTTAAATGGTTTTTTTTTTGGAGCTAATTTGTTTGTAAAAAAATCTTATAAAATATTCAGATTTGATTTGCACTTCTACCTGACCTGGTAATAATGAAGAATTCATTTATGTAACTGAAGAGTGTTTGAGGAATAAACAAACTTAAGACTTCCGTGTGTGAAAACCAAAGCCTTATAAAAGCTGTTGTCTCGATCTAGATCATAGATTCAAACTATATATCTTTCATGTCATTAAAAAGTAAACATGGAGAGACCAGAGTGATAGTACAGCAGGTTGGTCATTGGCTTTGCATGCAGCCAACCTGGGTTCGATCCTCTGCACCAAAATGGTCCCCTGAACCTGGAAGGAGTGATCTCTGAGCAGAGCTAGGAGTAAGCCTTGAGCACCACCAGGCATGGTCTCCCCAAAACAAAACAAAATGAAACAAAACAAAAGTCAAGCTTGGAATGTGAGAAATGAAATACTTTATGCGGTATCAAAGTAAACAAATTTTATAACAAAAGATTCTCTGGCTGTATTATATCTATTATTTATTTTTATTTATTTATTTATTTTAATTATTATTTTTTTTTTCACTGTATCACTCACCATGAGATATACAATTACAAAGATTTTCATATTTGGGTTTTGGTCATACAGTATTCCACAAAGTGCCCATTTCCCACCATCAATGTCCCGATTCCCTTCCCCCTCCCCTAGCCTGCCTCTATGGCAGGGTCTTTATCTCTTTCTCTTTCTCTCTTTCTCTTCTCTCTCTTCCTTCCCTTATACATTGTGAATTATAATACATATTTAGAGGTATTATTTGTATCTTTTGCCTGTATTTAATGCTCAGTTCTAGGTTGGTATTAGTACTTTCAACAATTATTAGCACACTGTTGCGTTCTGTCTTACCTAACCTCTGACTCCCACACGTTGTGGTAATTTCTACCTTTGACAAGATCTGATCCATATTTCATCTGACCTTGGATATTGGTATCATAATATGTGTATGTATATATGTATGTGTGTATATGTATATGTATGTATATATATGTCATGCAAATAAATGCAATCATTCTGTATCAGTCTTTTTCCTTCTGGCTAATTTCACTCAATATGATCCTCTCCCATGTCCATCCATTTATAGGCAAATTTCATAACTTCATTTTTCCTAATAGCTGCATAGTATTCCATTGTATAGATGTACCAAAGTTTCTTTATACAGTCATCAGTTCTTGGATACACTGGTTGTTTCTAGATTCTGGCTATTGTGAATAGTGCTGCTATGAAAATAAAAGTGCAGATGGTGTTTCCGCTGTGTGTTTTTGGCTTCCCAGGGGTATAGTCCCAGGAGTGATATGGCTGGGTCAAATGGGAGCTCAATTTCTACCTTTGGAGGAATGTCCATATTGTTTTCCAAAAAGGCTGTACCAGTCCACATTCCCACCAACAATGGATGAGAATCCCCTTTTCCCCTGCATCCACGCCAGCACTTTTGTTCTTGCTTTTTGGCTATGTGCCAGTCTCTGTGGTGTGAGATGATATCTCGTTGTTGTTTTGATTTGCATATCTCTGATGATTAAGGATGATGAGCATTTTTTCATAAGTCTTTTGGCCATTTTAATTTCTTTCTTGTCGAAGTTTCTGTTCATTTCTTCTCCCCATTTTTTGATGGGGTTGGCTGTTTTTTTCTTGTAAAGTTCTACCAGTTCAGGCTGTATTTTTTAAAAGTGACTTAAGAAGTACAGAGTTAAGTGTGATAAAGCTATCACCTATAGATAAAGCTGTGCCTGAATTTGTAAAGAAAACTCACTGTATCACTGTCTTCCCGTTGTTCATGCTTGAGCTGGCACCAGTAACATCTCCATACGTCCTATCCTGTTTCATGTAAGTGCAGCCCAAGGGCATCTGCTTGCTCCAGGACAAAAAGAGCCTCAAATCATTCTTCAGGTCATGGAACTTAGGTCCATAACTGTTACTGGTTTTTGGCATGTCAAATAAAACACGGGTAGTTTGCCAGGCTCTGCTGTGTAGGTGGTATGCTCTCAGTAGAAAGCTCTCATCTCGAGCATTTACTGATGAAACTTAAAGGAGGAAAGATCAGGTTTTCTCTTGGGTGGAGCTCTGACCCAAAAAAAAAAAAAAAAGTCCCTTGTATTATGTGGAAAAAAAATTACCTTTTTCAGGAAAAACAAAAGATGTTCAATATCACTGATCATTGGGGGAATTAAGTTAAAACCCAAAGGAATAATGCTATACTCATAAATGAATAAAATTTTAAAAAGAAAGCTACTACAGAGTGCAAACTAACAAACTCCAGAATGCAAGGATGTCAGGAATATAAAATGATGAGGACACTTGGAGCATTTCGTAGCTTTCTACACATTAAACATCCCTTTATCATATGACATGCCTAATTAATACGTTGTTTATAACAACTGAATGCAATCAGCTGGTGAATGGACATATTGTGAAATATGCAAGCTCTCAAAGAAAACAGTTTGGTTTTATTGCCAGTGGTAAATATAAAACATGAAAAGCAGAACAAGAAACCTTCAAGTGTTAGTGTGCAGTTCAGTTATTCATAATAGTTATTCTCAAATTAATATCAAACCAAAATTATGGGCTATGAGGGAAGTAATTATGGCTAGAGTAACATAATTATCCTATGGCATAAAATTATTCAAAATGAACATTGAATGTATGGATCCAGTAGAAAATATACTTAGCCTGGAAAACCATGATTGTTCTTCAGGGTCCTT